>BJCM01221121.1:0-11233 GCA_018326385.1 Flaveria bidentis | reverse complement strand
ACAATGATCAGGAATTTCTTGATGCTGATAACCACTCCATAGATGACAACATCAATGATGTCACACACTTATTGGATCAAGTTTCTCTTGATAAGAGTGCTGATATAGTGGGAGAAACATCTATGCCATATCTAAATTTCTCTAATTTAGATCTCTCTCAACAACTTGTTGTGATCCCTCAGCTAAGGATCCACAAGTCTCACCCCACCATAAACATCATTGGAGATGTTGTCACAGGGGTAAAAACAAGAGGACAAACCCAAGAAGCAAATGTTTGTTTTCACTCTTGTTTCTTATCCCAGATAAAGCCAAAGAAAATTGATGAGGCTCTAAAGGATGGAAGTTGGGTTGAAGCTATGCAACAAGAGCTGCTTCAAATCAAAAGGCAAAAAGTTTGGAACCTTTCTCCTCTTCCTCATGGGAAGACTACATTGGAACCAAATGGGTGTTTAGGAACAAGAAGGATGATAGAGGCATTATCATCAAGAACAAAGCTAGACTAGTTGTTCAAGGGTATTCACAAGAAGAATGGATTGACTACACTAATGTCTTTGCTCCTGTAGCAAGACTGGAAGCTATTAGAATATTCCAGGCATTTGCTGCATCCAAGAACTTCAAGGTCTATCAACTTGATGTAAAGTGTGCTTTTCTGTATGGAGTGATTGATAAGGAGGTGTATGTCAAACAACCACCTGGTTTTGCATATTCGGATCATCCTGATTATGTCTGCAAGCTTGACAAAGCTCTTTATGGGTTGCATCAGGCACCCAGGAAGTGGTATGAGACTCTATCTCAGTATCTCTGCAAACATGGATGCATAAGGGGTACTATAGATGGAACTCTCTTCATCAAAGGATAGGGAAATGACTTGATGCTAGTTCAAGTATATGTAGATGACATCATCTTTGGTTCAACTAATCCAAGGCTAAGCAAAGACTTTAAGAAGCTGATGAAGGACAGATTTGAAATGAGTGGCATGGGGTAACTCAATTTCTTTTTGGGAATTCAAGTGAAGCAAGTTGAAGATGGCATCTTCATTAGGCAGACAAAGTATGTTCAAGACATACTCAAGAGGTTCAACATGACTAATTTCTTTACAGGGCTATGATTGGGTCTCTTATGTATCTTACAGCTTATAGGCCTGATATCATGTTTGCTATATGTACTTGTGTAAGATATCAAGCCAACCCTAAGATGTCTCACCTTATCAGTGTCAAGAGGATTCTAAGATACCTCAAAGGTGCTTCAACACTTGGTCTGTGGTATCCTAAGAATTCTGACTTCAATCTGTATGCATATACAAATAGTGATTATGATGGTTGCAACATGGCTGTAAAGTCTACATCTGGGGGATGTCAGTTTCTTGGTGGAAGGGTTGTCTCATGGCAATGCAAGAAACAATCCTGTGTCTCTGCATCAACTACTAAAGCTGAATATATTGCTGCTGCAAGCTGCTGTGCTCAAGTGCTTTGGATTCAGAATTAGATGCTGGTCTATGGGTTAAACTTCAAAGAGACTCCCATTCACATAGACAACAACAATGTTATTTCTATCACAGAGAATCCTGTGCAGCACTCAAGGACTAAACACATCAATATCAGGTATCATTTAATAAGAGATAATTATGAAAAATGATTAATTAAACTAGTCAAAGTTCACACAAATGAACAATATGTTGATCTGTTTACAAAAGCTTTTGATGAACAGAGATTTAAATATCTAATATCAGCTATTGGGATGATAAACTTTGAGTATGGTTTTCTTAAAACTAATTCGTATTATTTCTTAACATCTGTGTGTCCTAAGTTGTCTAGTTCATCACTTTCATAAGCTCTTGTCTTCTTTGGATGAAAATCTTTTTGAGACTTTCCTTAGATTTATGAAAATTTTTGATCCTTCGGAAGATATATTTTTATGTTCGGAAGAAAATCATGCCTTCAAAACAAATAACTGTCTAAGAAATTTACCTTCGGAAGAAATTTCCGAAATATCTTCCGAAGCTTAAATGCTTGTCTCAAACACTTATATGTTTTCAAGAACCATTTTCTTTCGAAGCAAATTAACTCTCGGAAGCTTTGTTTTTTTGGAACAAAGCATTCAAGTTTTAAATTTTCATCCGAAGCAAAATTTTCACAACTCTCAAGAAAATCTTCTGAAGTCATTTTAGCTTCGGAAGCTTTTTACATTAAAACTTCCGAAGATAATTTACCTTTGGAAGCTTTTTGACATCCAAGAAAACTATTTTTTGAGCAAAAGTAAACTACTTTTTTCAGAGGTGGGACCAACATCTCAATTTCAAAGTTTATCCTCTTTTATTAAACTTTATCTGAAATCCTTTTTCACATATAAACCCAATGGTTTCCCCCTCTTTCTATCATCTGCTTCCTCCTCCTGACCTAAACCCCTAAATTTCTCTCTAAAATTTCTTTCTTCTTTCTTTCTTCATCCTTAAGCTACCTCAAAATGGCCAACCCTCTTCACAGAAATGATCCAAACTTCACCATGCAGTTACACAAACAACATAATCAGGTTGCTCTGTTAAACTCTGAGAAAGATCCACATTTCTCAAAGGTTTGCCGTTTCCTAGCCCTATCAAACTATTCCACCTCCCTAACCATTGATCCTCCTCTCTATGAGGATCAACTGCTAGAATTCTGGAAGACCTACCAAGACGTCGTAATGGATGGGGAGAAGGCACTGTCTGCCATAGTGCAAGGGAGAACAGTCTTCATCACTCCGGCCATCATCAACATGCATTTTCAGCTGGATGATGAAGAAGGTGAGGTGTTCTTTCCCAAGGAGGCTGTTAACCAGTCCTTTGTGCACATGGGATATGAGGGAGATTACTCTATCAAGACCTTCAAGAAAAGGAAGGTCTCATCCAAATGGAAATTCATGCTCCAAGTGGTTATCCACAGCTTATCAAACAAGCATGGTGGATGGGACTAGATTCCTAAAGATCTCTCCCTCATTGTCCATGGGATGGTTTAGGGAGTCAAGTTTAGGTATTCTTAGTTTGTCAATACTAGTTTTCTTGCAAACTTGGACTCCTTAGAGTATTACATGTTCCCTAGATATGTTTAATACATTCTTAACTGTGAACCGGGCTCACAGTTAAGGGGAATAGGTAATATTATTAAATTGGGACAGATGAAGCCTAACATCTTTAAAATAACGAGAAAGCCCACTGTTGGCTTCTCTGGGGTAGAAACAGACCTGGTCCCAAAAATGTTAGAGTTCATTGCTAAAGGTGACAACCTAGCTGCACCAGCTAGTGTTGAACCCACACCTTCTACTTCCCTACCACCTTAACAACCAAAAATCACCCTCACCTACCAAATAAAACACAAGAGACCCTTACTCAGACTATTCAGTCTGTGGAGGCCCGCATATACTTACCCACACAGGAAGAAATGGACATTGGAGCTCCCACTTCTCCTGAGGACCAAACCACTCCCATTCCTTCTATGATCAGTTCTGAGGTTCCTCATGCTAAGCGTGATGAGCTCATAACCCAAACTGCCTTAAGCCATCACTCTGAGTCTCAATACTCAGGTGATCAACCTTCAGGGGACAGTTACCATCCCCAGTCTTTAGATCTCAACCAACCAATCCCCAACCTTTACTTCTATACTGATGAAGATCTAGGTTTCAGTGAGTATCATGACCCTCTCTTCTTTACCCCTACTCAAAGAGAGATGAATGCTCCTGAGTCTCCTACTTCTATCCCACATCAGTCACCTACAACTAAGGTGGACACTTCTGAACATGTTCAGGATGTTCATATGGAAGAGACACTCACTTTTGAAAGGGATTACATCTTTAAGACCTCAACCATGGCAACTCAGCCCACTAACTTCTCAACTAAGGCTGTCAGTGAGCAGAGGAAAACCAGTAGCCAAGAACCTGAAGCTGGTGATGAGAGAGGACTCTGCTCCAATCATCTCATCCCCTAATGATTCTTTTGATGAAGATGAGGGGAATCTAAGACTAAAGGTGTAACAACTGTCTACAACATGCACCTATTTAGTCTCCAAGGTTAGTCACCTTGAATATCAAGTGACTACCTTGCAAAACAGGGTCAATGATCAGCAACTTGAGATTTAATATCTTAAGGACAAACTAGCTGGGAGACCTTTAAGAGGAGCTCAACCAGGAACACAAGAACCTATTGAGGTGATTGACCTAACTCCTAGCTCACCTATGCAAGTGGGTGATGCTACCAAAAAAGGGGAGAAAGTCATCACTATCACAGAACCTAGGAGTTCTTTAGAGTATGGACATTGAGGACTCACCATCCTCACTTGCAATTATGCCTACTCAACAACTTCCTCAAGTTCATATTGATATGGACTCCATAGACTCCTTAATACAGAGTCTATTTGAGGAAGGGATACCAAGGGCTATGTCATCTCCACCATCTTCAAATCACATCATTAGGTGGAGGTATGACAACAATAGAAAAGCCCTCATAATTCTTAGAGTTGAAGGGCAACAAGAGATCTTCAAGTTTCATACCTTGAACTTCTATGAAAGTCTAGATCTAGTCACAATGCCACTTTTCAATCCAAGCCAATCAAGACAAGCTGACAGAATGGCTCAAAGAATCCAAGACAGGATCATTGCAAAGTTCAGCTTCAGAAGAAGACTAAGGCAATCAGGCTATGCCATCGGTCAACTGGATGTTATGGCAGACCCTAAGATTAGTTTCATAGAGGAAACCTTGACTGAAGGCCCAATGGCAGAACCTAAGAGCCCTGTCCCATCAACATCAACTGCTGCATTGATCAATACCCTTTTTGAGACACCTGCTGCTGAAGGTGCTTCTTAACCTTTCTCTGGCCAGAGCTCAAAAGCTACATCAAGCAATGAAGGCCAAAGCTCTTTCCACCCTAAGTCACAAAGGTCTGTGAGTGACAAAGGGAAAAGAAAGATGACATCTGAGGAGATTGAGGAGGAGGAGAGAGAGAGGAAAAGGAAGATGAGGGGTCAAAGTTCCTCTTCTGGGTCTGCAAGACTCATGGAGACTGCAATACGGGCTGCCCCCAGACCAAACACTCAGGATGATGAGTTAAGGACAGTCAGGATAAACTACTTGCAGACCAAGAACTATGACATTGACAATGTCATTTCTCTCCCCTTGGATGAACTGAATGAACTGGCTGACATGGAGAGGTCAAAGGAGAAGAAAGAGGCAGAAGATGCAGAGCTATTTGTACAAATCAAAGAAGACAGAAAAAATAAAATACTCTACAAGCATGTGCGTACTCTCTCCCCAGTTCAAGAAAGTCCTGCACATGAGGATGTGGTTCAATAAGAACCTCAGGTAGATAAAGAAGAAGACAGAATCAAGATTGCAGGACCGGTGAAGGGGGTCAGTTACAACACAACAACACAATGAGGAGATTAACCAAACTTAATCCAACAGTAAGACTGGATTAACCACAAGTATGACACTAAGAACACAAGTAATAAGCAAGAGATAGAACAAGAGAACACAAGTGTTTGGTTTTCAAGGATGTAGTATATTGCTTTCTCAAGTTCTATTACAAGTGTTACAAAGCATAAAGGAAAGATACAAGAACAAGGAATAGTTATACTACATCCTACAGCCAACTATACTTTGAAAGCCAACTAGATAGAATTGACTAGAAACAAACAAAATCAATTGTAGAGTCAAAAGGTAGATTGCCTTTTGACTAGTGACTATGACATGCCATAGCTCACATCCTTATCTATTACAAAAAGGATAAAGTACATAAAGTAGAAAGATTATAGACTCAAGACCTTAATGTACAGTTACCAAAAGCATGGACATTTTCACCAACTCATGTAAGTTGGTGACTTTATAGAGATGCAGCAGAAAGGTGTCCAGCTTTATGGAATAGTACATCAGATAGAGCATGTGTCAAAAGTCTTCGGAAGATATCTGTCTTCATGAGTTGAAGCTTCGGAAGACTTTGTCTCTGAGGCTTCGGAAGACTTCATCATTGGCTTCGGAAGATATTGGTCTTGGCTTTGGAAGATTTCACACTTAGAATATTTCTGTTGCATGTGTGAAACTTCCTAAGCATTCTTCTTTAATGCACTCGTGCAGCATGCAGGATGGACTTTGGATGTTTGGGTTGCATCAGCCTCTTCATTAATCTCTACAAACTCCCCCTAGGCTGATGCTACCAAAACACTTAGTAGACTTCAGATATCAACAGTTCTCATTAGGATGATCACCATTCCTTTCTTCATAACATGATCAGGATCCTTCAGACTGTCAAAGTGTCTTCTCATGTCAAAGAGATCATGCAGAGGCAATTGAAACATGTCTTGCCAAGTGTAGATTTCTTCAGTGCCTTGATCTATAATGACATGCCATCTTTTTGGATTTGTGGTACATGTCTAAGACAAGATGGGTCTTCCTGATGCTAGAGGAGCTTTTTGAATTAGAGTTGATGTAGCATCCTCTAGCTGCACATCCTCAGGATGTTCTGACTCATCCTGGGGTTTAGAAGAAGGTGCAGTCTTCTTCTTCTTTGGCTTTGGTTTAGAAGCCATCTTCTTCTTTCTCTTTACAGGTTTTAACTGAGAAGACTGGCTTGCAGTACCAGATTGATCTTTATTGTCTTTCTCGGTTGGGACTTCCTCTCTCTCAGGCTCAGAAGAAGAGGTAGGTTGACCTTGTTGTGGATTAGAAGATCAAGCTTGCTGAGATTCAGCAGGAGGTCCAGGTTATGTTGTCTCTTGTTGTTCAACCTTAACCTTCACTTCTGGTGGGGCTTGACTTGTAAAGGAGTATAAGTCAATAAGCTCTCCACTTTTGATCTTCTGCTTGATCACCCTGATATGCTCATCCATGGTGGATAGAGACATAGGGCCAAGTCTCCTTCCAAAGAAACCTTACAGCTTCAAGAAGCTCATCATCCTTTGCCTGTCAGCAGACTTCTTCATGCTCTTTTTGATGATGGCTCTTGATTTTGCACCTTCTTTCCTTAGCTGTCTCTTAGTTGTCTTTCTGTCCTTGACTACCTCAAGTTCAAGTTGTTTTAAGTATTCAAACTCAACATAGTCATAGGACAAGGGAAGAAGTGCATCTGTCTGATAGAGGCCTGTGGCACTCAGGTAGTTGATCAACTTGATCCTATCTTCTTCTTTGTCTACCTGAGGTTCTTGTTGAACCACATCCTCTTGTGCAGTACTTTCTTGAACTGGGGAGTGGGTAGGCATATGCTTGTACAGTCTTTTCTTTCTTCTCTCTTCTTTGACTTGTACTTGAAGCTCTACATCTTCTGCCTCCTTCTTCTCCCTTGACCTTTCCAGGTCAACAAGTTCATTTAAGTCTTCTAAGGGTAGAGAAATGACATTGTCTACGTCATAGTTCCTTGTCTGCAGATAGTTTATCCTGACTGCCCTCAACTCATCATTCTGAGTATCTGGTCTGGGGGCAGCCCTGATAGTAGACTCCATGAGTCTTGAAGACCCAGCAAGAAACTTTCTCCCCTCAGCCTCCTTTTCCTCTCTCTCTCTCCTCCTCAATCTCCTCAGATGTCATCTTTCTTTTCCCTTTGTCACTCACAGACCTCTGTGACTTAGGGTGGAGAGAGCTTTGGCCTTCATTGCTTGATACAACTTCTAAGCTCTGCCCAGATAGAGGTTGAGAATTACATTCACCAGGAGGTATCTTAAAAAGGGCATTGATCACAGCAGTAGTTGTTGGTGATAAGACTGGGCTCTCAGGTTCTGTCACTGGGCCTATAGTCAAGGTTTCCCCTATGAAGCTAATCTTAGGGTTTGCCTCAAGATCCAGTTGACCGATGACATTGTCTGATTCCTACAGTCTCCTTCTAAGGCTGAACTCTACAGTGATCCTGTCTTGGATTCTTTGGCCAACTTGTCAGCATGTCTTGATTTGCTTGGATTGACAAGTGGCATGCTGACTAGATCCAGACTGTCATAATAGTTCAAGGTCTGAAAGTTGAAGATCTCTTGGTGCCCTTGAACTTTCATGATGATTAGGGCTCTCCTGTTGCTGTCATACCTCCATCCAATGATATGATTGGAAGTTGATGGGGATGACATTGCCCTTGGTATCCCTTCCTCAAACAGATTTTGTAACAAGGAGTCTATAGAGTTCACATTAATGTGAACTTGAGGAAGTTGTTGAGCAGGCATAATTGCAAATAAGGATGATGAGTCCTTAGTGTCCATACTCCCTGAAGAACTCCCAGGTTCTGTGGTAGTAATGACTTTCTCCCCCTTTTTGGTAGCATCACCCACTTGCATAGGTGAGCTAGGAGTTAGGTCAATCACCTACATAGGTTCTTGTGTTCCTGGTTGAGGTCCTCTTAAAGGTCTCCTAGCTCGTTGTTCCTTAAGATATGAAATCTCAAGTTGCTAATCATTGACCCTGTTCTGCAAGGTAGTCACTTGAGATTCAAGGTGACTAACCTTGGAGACTAAATAGGTGCATGTTGTAGATAGTTGTTGCACCTTTAGTCTTAGGTTCCCCTCATCTTCAACAGAAGACTCATTAGGGGATGAGATGATTGGACCAAGGTCCTCACTCTCACCACTAGGTTCAGATTCTTGGCTGCTGGATTTCCTCTACTCACTGGCAATCTCGGTTGAGATGTCAGGGGGCTGAGTTGCCATGGTTGAGGTCTTAATTATGTAATCACTTTCAAAAGTGAGAGCCTCTTCCATATGGACATCTTGAACAGGTTCAAAAATGTAGAAATCAAAAGTGAGAGCCTTAGTAGTAGGTGACTGATAGGGGCTAGAAATAGGAGCCTCAGAAGCACTCATCTCTCTTTGAGTTGGGGAAAAGAAGAGAGAATCATGGTACTCATTGAAACCTAGATCTTCATCAGTGTAGAAATCAAGGTTGGGGATTGGTTGATTGAGATCTATAGGCTGGGGATGGTAATTGTCCCCTGAAGTTTGATCACTTGTGTGTTGAGACTCAGAGTGATGGCTTAAGGCAGTTTTGCTAATGAGCTCGTCAGGCTGAGCATGAGGAACCTTAGCATTGATCCTTGAAGAGATGGGAGTGGTCTGCTCCTTAGGAGAAGTGGGAGCTCTAGTGTCCACTTCCTCCTATGTGAATAAGTATATGGGGGCCTCCATAGACTGAATAGTCTGAGTAGGGGTTCGTTTGGATTTTCTTTGGTAGGTGATGGTGATTTGAGGCTGTGTGGGTGGTTAGGATGTAGTAGGTGTGGTTTCAACACTAGCTTGTGCTGCTAGGTTGTCACCTTGAGCAATGAGCTCTAACATTTTAGGACTGGGGCTGTTTCTACCCTAGAGAAGCCAACAGTGGGCTTTCTCAGTATTTTATGTCGGGCTTCATCTGTCCTAGTTTAAGAATGTTACTTGTTTCCCTTAATTATGAGCCCAGTTCACAGTTAAGAATGTACTGGACATATCTAGGAAACATGTAATATTCTAAGGAGTCTAAGTTAGCAAGAAAGTTGGTATAAACAAACTGAGAATACCTGAACTTGACCCCCTAAATCATTCCATGGATGATGAAGGAGAGATCCTTAGGAATCTGGTCCCATCCACCATGCTTGTTTGAAAAGCTGTGGATGACCACATGGAGCAGGAATCTCCACTAGGATGAGAGCTTCCCTTTCCTAAAGGTCTTTACAAAGAAATCTCCCACATATCCCATCTGCTCAAAGGAATGATTAACAACTTCCTTTGGGAAGAACACCTCACCTTCTTTATCATCTAGCTGAAGATGCATGTTGATGATGGCCGGAGTGATGAAGACTGTTCTCCCCTGCACTGTGGCAGACAGTGCCTTCTCCCCATCCATAACGACCTCTTGGTAGGTCTTCTAAAATTCAAGCAGATGATCCTCATAGAGTGGAGGATCAATGGTTAGGGAGGTGAAGTAGTTTGAAAAAGTTAAGAATCGACAAACCTCTGAGAAATGAGGATCTTTCTAAGAGCTTAATAGAGCAACCTAGTTATGTTACCTATGTAGCTGCATGGTAAAGTTTGGGTCATTTCTGTGAGCAAGGTTGGCCATTGAGGGGAAGCTTAAAAATGAAGAAAGAAGAAAGAAAGGAATTTAAGAGAGAAATTTGGGGTTTTAGGTTTGGAGGAAGAATAGATGATAGAAAGAGGGGGAAACCATTGGGTTTATATGTGAAAAGGATTTCAAAAAAGTTTAATGAAAGAGGATAAACTTTGAAATCCAGATGTCGGTCCCACCTCTGAAAAAATAGTTTACTTTTGCTCAAAAAGTAGTTTTCTTGGAAGTCAAAAAGCTTCCGAAGGTAAATTATCTTCGAAAGTTTTAATGAAAAAGCATCCGAAACTAAAATGACTTCGGAAGAATTTCCTGAGAGTTTTAAAAATTTTTCTTCGGAAGAGAAATTAAAACTTGAATGCTTTGCGTATAAAACATCAAAGCTTTCGAGGGTTAATTTTGCTTCGGAAGAAAATGGTCCTTGAAAATAAATAAGTGTCTGAGACAAGTATTTAAGCTTCGGAAGATATTTTAGAAATCTCTTTCGAAGGTAAAATTTCTTAGATAGTTATTTGTTTTGAAGGCATGATTTTTTCTGAAGTTAAAAACATAATTTCTGAAGGATCAAAATTTTCATAAATCCAAGGAAAGTCTTCAAAAAGATATTTTCATCCGAAGAAAACAAGAGCTTATGAAATGATGAACTAAACAACTTAGGACACACATATTTTAAGAAATAATAAGAATTAGTTTTAAGAAAAACCTACTCAAAGTTAATCATCCCAATAGCTGATATTAGATATTTTAATCTTTGTTCATCAAAAGCCTTTGTAAACACATCAGCATATTATTCATCTGTGTGAACTTTGACCAGTTTAATTAATCCCTTTTCACAGTTATCTCTTATTAAATGATACCTGATATTGATGTGTTTGGTCCTTGAGTGCTGCATAGGATTCTCAATGATTGAGATAGCACGGTTGTTGTCTATGTGAATAGGAGTCTCCTTGAAGTTTAACCCATAGTCCAGTATCTGATTCTGAATCCAAAGCAGTTGAGCACAACAGCTTGCAGCAGTAATGTATTCAGCTTCAGCAGTTGATGCAAAGACACATGATTGTTTCTTGCATTGCCATGAGACAACCCTTCTACCAAGGAACTAACATCCCCCAGATGTAGACTTTGCAGTCATGTTGCAACCACCATAATCACTATCTGTATAAGCATACAGATTGAAGTCAGGATTCTTTGGGTACCATAAAC
>BJCM01221113.1:0-14666 GCA_018326385.1 Flaveria bidentis | reverse complement strand
TTTATAATTTGATGTTATTCAACTAAATTAAACAACATTACAAATAATATCCATGAACAAAATATCCATGTTATGCAACTAAATTAAACAACATTACAAATAATATTTAGAAAACCCATTTTCTAAAATGGTGTATTTAATTGCATGATCATATCATCAATTAAATGTTAATTGGTGTTTGCTAAGCTTGTTATTGGGTATGACCCGACTTGGATCATAACGTACTAACCACATCAATGTTCTATGTGTCTTGGGCATAAAGGATCCAACATTACTTGCTTGAAAATAAAGGCAGAGCATTAGAAGCTATAAGGGAAAATCCAACCTATGGATATACCCGAGCAAAAGTGTGGAATCCTTGTCGCTTGCCCTGGTACTAGTGCCAGACTATGTGCATAATGTTAGGGATCTATTTATAGACTTCGGGCCAGTACCTGCTTTGGCGCTTGCCCTGGTACTAGTCCCAGGCTATGTGCATTGAGGGTATAGCTTATGGCACGAGCAAAAGTGGGAGCATATCACCATGGACATTATCATGAATTTATCACGTACTACGAGAGGGCATGATGCCATATGGATGATAGTGGACCCTCTGATGAAGAGCGCTCACTTACTACGATCCGTGAGACATATTTGTTTGATAGATTAGCGGATCTATTCGTCAAAGAGCTTGTAAATCGTCATGGTGTACCGGTAGGGTGTCTGACCGTGACACCCAGTTTACATCCAAGTTTTAGAAAAGATTTCATGATGGAATGGGGATGAGGTTACAAATTAGCATGACCTATCATCCTCAACCAGATAGTAAGTCGGAGAGAACCATCCAGATGCTAGAAGATATGTTTCGAGCTACATCATCGATTTTGGAGGAAGTTGGGATGATCAATTACCGTTAGCCAAAATCTCATACAATAATAGTTATCATGACAACATTGGTATACCTCCTTATGAGATGCTATATAGTAAGAGATGTAGAACACCCATTTGTTGGAGTGATATCGTTAAGAAGGAGTTGGGAAGAATCAAGATGATCGCGGCTATGATAGAGAAACTTGCAAAGATTAAAGCCTTTATGAGATAGGCAAAAGTCGTATGCTGACAAAAGACATAGACCGATTAAGTTCAAGGTGGGTGATTAAGTTATATTGAAGGTCACATTCTAGAAGGGTATCATTCAGTTTAGGAAGCGGGGCAAGTTGACCACGAGATACATAGGGCCTTTTCGAATCATTGCTCAAGTAGGAGAGGTGACCAATAGGTTGGAGTTACTCAATGAGTTAAGTAGAATTCATCCGACATTACATGTATCTCAAATGAGAAAGTACTTAGCAGATGAAAACATGGTTGTACCACTGGAGGACATTGAAGTAGACAAACAACTCAATTATGTGGAGCAACCAGTGGCCATCATTGATCGGAAGGAGAAGAGATAGAGAAATAAAGTGGTTCGCTTGGTGCGTGTACAGTGGAAACACCGAAAGGGATCCGAGTCTACATGGGAGACTGAAGAAGGATGAGACAACATTACCCATGTCTGTTTGAGGAATAATAAGTTTCAGGAACGAAACCTACATAAGGGGGTGGACTTGTAACACCCGGGAAATTTAAAAGTAAAGAAATAATGAATAAAGGTAAAGAAAAGAACGAAATGAAAATAGACCCAAGTTGATGGGTAAAAAGTGTAAAAAGGAAAAATATTAATTTATTTTGTACAAAAAATGGGCATGGCCGCCAACTTCTTGCACATCACCTTTTGTCTACAGTTTATACAAAGAGAAAGAGTAGAGCTCTAGGGATTTTGAAGAAAGAAGAAGAATTTGGATTCAAGGTTCTTGACCTCATTTGCATTCGGGTTTAAAGAAGTCTACATGAAAGTTTCATAAGGTGAGTTCTAGAACCCCCTTATTACATGTTTTAACTGATTTCGCGATTGGAAATGCTTGTATGAAAGTTCATGTGTTTGTGTTTGTAGGTATCGTATGATATAGGTGTACAGGTTTTTATGATTATGTTACGTATGTGTTCATGATGCTCGAAATGTTATACCTAAGTTTAGAACACGTTTGAATGATGATTTTAGGACTGAAATGATGATTGGTAGTTAAGTTAGTTGTCATGCACCTATGTCCCCATGAACCTGAGGTTCATGCGCCCAAATAGTACGCATGCACCTAAGGTTCTTGCACCCAAATAGTATTCATGCACCTAGGTTTATCCCTAAATTGTCTAAGTATCCTTCATGCGCCCACCTGCCCATGCGCCAAGGTGTCCGTGCGCCTAAGTCAGGCCCATGTGGCTGCATAGTGCCCATGCACCCAGAAAATTGCCCAAACTGGTTAAGTGTTGGGTTATGCACCCAAATAATTCCCATGTACCCAAAAGTTTCCCATGCACCTGTGATCCCATGCACCTGAAAGGTCATGTGCATGCATAGTGCTTATGCCCATGCATAGAGCTCATGCGCCTAAAGACTTAGAATTTTTTTTGAATTTTAGGGAAAAATAAAGTTTTAGGCTTCGATCTGGGAATGTTCCCGGGGGGTAATGTATGATGATTATACGTGGTTATATTATGATGGGTGATGATGTTATGTTATGTATGTTTATGTGTGTTTTGTGTATGTTCCTTATTATGTATATTTTTGTGGCATTACGTGGTATGTTAATATCAATGTACGTAAAATATTATGTAATGAAAGCGGAAATTTATGATGAATGAAATGTGGAACATAAAAGAAGACTGAATTCATGCATAAAAGTAAGAATGAGCGCATGAAAAGTCTTGCAATCAAGTGAAAGGAGGTGCACAAATCTAAAATGTTGTTAGCTCAATTGTGTGTGGTTTAGCTAACCCAAAATAATAAACACATGGGTCTAGTCTTCATGACTGACCAAACGTATGGAATCCTTGTTGCTTGTCCCGGTACTAGTGCCAGGCTATGTGCAAAAGTTTAGTGGTATATTTATAGACTATGGGCCGGTACTTGCTTTGTCGCTTGCCCCGGTACTAGTGCCAAGCTATGTGCATTGAGGGTATAGCTTATGGCACGAGCAAAAGTGGGAGCATATCACCATGGACATTATCATGAACTTATCGCGTACTACGAGAGGGCCTGATGCCATATGGATGATAGTGGACTCTCTGATGAAGAGTGCTCACTTACTACGATCCGTGAGACTTATTTGTTTGATAGATTAGCGGATCTATTCATCAAAGAGCTTGTAACTCGTCATGGTGTACCGGTATGGTGTCTGACCGTGACACCTAGTTTACATCCAAGTTTTCGAAAAGATTTTATGCTGAAATGGGGATGAGGTTACACATTAGCATGACCTATCATCCTCAACCAGATAGTAAGTCAGAGAGAACCATCCAGACGCTAGAAGATATTTTTCAATCCGCGTCATCGATTTTGGAGGAAGTTGGGATGACCAGTTACCGTTAGCCGAATTCTCATACAATAATAGTTATCATGACAACATTGGTATGCCTCCTTATGAGATGCTATATAGTAAGAGATGTAGAACATCCATTTGTTGGAGTGATATCGGTAAGAAGGAGTTGGGAAGCATCGAGATGATCGAGGCTATGATAGAGAAACATGCAAAGATTAAAGCCTTTATGAGATAGGCAAAAGTCGTATGCTGACAAAAGACATAGACCGATTAAGTTCAAGGTGGGTGATTAAGTTATATTGAAGGTCTCATTTTAGAAGGGCATCATTCAGTTTAGGAAGCGGGGCAAGTTGACCCCGAGATACATAGGGCCTTTCCGAATCATTGCTCATGTAGGAGAGGTGACCAATAGGTTGGAGTTACTCAATGAGTTAAGTAGAATTCATCCGACATTACATGTATCTCAAATGAGAAATTACTTAGCAGATGAAAACATGGTTGTACCACTGGAGGACATTGAAGTAGATAAACACCTCAATTATGTGGAGCAACCAGTGGCCATTATTGATCGGAAGGAGAAGAGATTGCGAAATAAAGTGGTTCTCTTGGTGCGTGTAAAGTGGAAAAAAGAAAAGGGATCCGAGTCTACATGGGTGACTGAAGAAGGATGAGACAACATTACCCATGTCTGTTTGAGGAATAAGAAGTTTCAGGAACACAACCTACATAAGGGGGTGGACTTGTAACACCCGGGAAATTTAAAAGTAAAGAAATAATGAATAAAGGTGAAGAAAAGAAGGAAATGAAAATAGACCCAAGTTGATGGGTAAAATTGTAAAAAGGAAAAATATTATATTATTTTGTACAAAAAATGGGCATGGCCGTGAACTTCTTGCACATCACCTTTTGTCTATGGTTTATACAGAGAGAAAGAGTAGAGATCTAGGGATTTTAAAGAAAGAAGAAGAATTCGGATTCAAGGTGCTTGAACTCATTTGCATTCAGGTTTAAAGAAGTCTACATGAAAGTTTCATAAGGTGAGTTCTAGGACCTCCTTATTAAATGTTTTAACTGATTTCGGGACTGGAAATGCATGTATGTATGTATGTTCAGGTGTCTGTGTTTGTAGGTAGGGTATGATATAGGTGTACATGTTGTTTTGATTATGTTACGTATGTGTTCATGCTGCTCGAAATGTTATACCTAAGTTTAGAACACCTTTGAATGATGATTTTGGGACTGAAATGATGATTGGTAGTTAAGTTAGTTGTCATGCAACCTAAGTCCCCATGAACCTGAGGTTCATGTGCCCAAATAGTATCTATGCGCCTAGGGTTCTTGCACCCAAATTGTATTCATGCACCTAGGTTTATGCCTAAATTGTCAAAGTATCCTTCATGTGCCCAACTACCCATGCGCCAAGGTGTCCGTGTGCCTAAGTCAGACCCATGTGGCTGTATAGTGCCCATGCGCCAAGAAAATTGCCCAAACTGATTTAGTGTTGGGTTATACACCCAAATAATTCCCATGTACCCAAAAGTTTCCTATGCACCTGAAAGGTCATGTGCATGCATAGTGCTCATGCCCATGCATAGGGCTCATGCGCCTAAAGACTTAAAAAAAATTTTGAATTTTGGGAAAAAGGAAGTTTTAGGCTTCGATATGGGATGTTTCCGGGGGGTAATGTATGATGATTATATGAGGTTATATTATGATGGGTGATGATGTTATGTTACGTATGTTTATGTGTGTTTTGTTTATGTTCCTTATTATGTATATTTTTGTGGCATTACATGGTATGTTAATATCAATGTACGTAAAATATTATGTAATGAAAGCGGAAATTTATGATGAATGAAATGTGGAACATAAAGGATGACTGAATTCATGCATAAAAGTTAGAATGAGCACAGGTAAAGTCTTGCAAGCAAGTGAAAGGAGGTGCACAAATCTAAAATGTTGTTGCCTCAATTGTGTGTGGTTAAGCTAACCCAAAAGAATAAAAACAGGGGTCTAGTCTTTATGACTGACCAAACGTATGGAATCCTTGTCGCATGCCCCAGTACTAGTGCCAGGCTATGTGCATAATGTTAGGGGTCTATTTATAGACTTCGGGCCAGTACTTGCTTTGTGCCTACGTTTAGGGTATAGCTTATGGCATTGAGGGGAAAGACAATGAATGAGAATGAATGATAATGATGACGAACGTACGAAAGATAAGTAAGAAAGATAATTAATGAGAATGAATGATAATGATGACATACATTGAAGGGAAGATAGTGAATGACGGTGAAAGATAATAATAATATTATCTATTTGTACGTATGATGGATGATCGCATATGAAAGTAAAGAACGATTTTAAGCGAAAATAAAGTATTTTATTTATTAAACTACAAGTCACTCAACAATGCTGACTTTTATGTATTTTCCAGTTGGCAGGTGAATATTGCTGAAGATGGAACGGGGAAGCTACTTGGCATTTTTGGATGGCATCCATTTGTATAACAATGACGTTTTTGTGATGTAATGCAAGCAATGATATTTTGTAACAGTTAACAATGATGTATTACTTTGCCAAAGTAGTCACTAATATATGAAATAGTTTCTAAGTTATTCTGCTGTGATGTTTCAATAAATTTTAAACGTATGTTTTACATTTTATGTATTATGGTTGACCAAATGTGGGTGTTTCGAGAATAGGACCTTACAAGTTCTCTAGACAATAGGGAGATTCATGTGAGATTGTTCGGCAGTAGGCAAAACTATTGATTATCGTTAAAATAAATTCAATATCCAAAATGAAACTGCTAAATCTATCGGCAGTCAATAATCAACAACAAGTAATTGAATTGTCTAAATAAGATTCCCACAATGAAACATGTCATCTAACAATTTACCTCATCATCAATGAAACCAACTACCAAAAGGGATCAGTAGTGATCAATTTTTTAGTAGTTAGGAAGAAGAAACCATCCGTTTAAAGAGTTCAACAGATGCTAGAAATTTGCTAAAAGGAATTCAAAACAAAAGAAAAAGATAGATGGCAAATCTTGTAGCACATCAAAGGGTTGAACTATAAAAGAAGTATGGAAGCCTAAGGCAATCGCTGAACATGTTCATTCACCAACCAATCCACTAAGGTAAGCCCCAAACTAACGACATAACAACCCCAAACTAGACAGGAAATCCAGAACTAGAGGTTGTCAATTCCTCAACAATCTTTTGATTTCTTAGTAGTGCAAAAGCAAAATAGGATGTCGAATTCGACATCAAAGCAAAATTTATAGCTGCGTCAAGTTGTTGTTCATATATTATCTAGATACAATAGAAATTGATTTTATATCAATTTAAACATGTATGCCAAACCATTTGATGTGATAACAAAGCAATCCTTGACATTGTGAATAATCTGATTTGACTAGTACTTAAAGACGAAACACATTGATATCCATATTCATTTTATTCATAACATGATGCTTATTCATCTTAATAAAGTTTCATATGTAGAAAAGATTGTCGATCTATTCATTTGATAATACCTTGTTTGACTACCTAGTCAAAGCCTAGGCAATGATTTCTTTAGGTGAGTACATAGGAACTTTAGCAATATTTCTCTTTATATTCATAAAAACTATAATTCTCCAAAACATTTTATATTCTTAAATATGAAATTACTTTGAAATTTGTTTGTTGTGTTAATACGTTCTGCTATCAAGAGAGAAAAACAAAATGATTTGTGCATTCTACCTAAAAGATTTATGTTAAATTAGATTGAGATTTATAGTCTTGTAATTTGAAAAATATCAAAAAAAATGCATAAAGAATTCAGAAGAAAGAAAAATAATAGGAAAAAATTGAAAAATATCAAAAAAATCAAAAAGATGTCAAAGACCATATAGGAATAAAAGATGCTAATGGTGTATATATGACTGGCTTAATGCAGGAGACAATTTTGAAAGCTCGGGATTTTAAGACAAAAGATTGTAAAATTTACGAAAACTATAAGTAGTTTAACACTAAAAAATGTAACAACCTTGATTTTTCATGCTTAACTCTTTGATGATTCTAGTACTTTAATGTAACTATTGGCTTAATTTAAGAACTACTTGTGTAAATATTCAATCTTGCTAGTAATAGTAACTTGGAATTGCCCTGGAATTAATAGAAGTCTAAGATAATGCTAAATTACCACATAAACGCAACACATATAAATATAAGGGCAAAACATTACATATGTGTAACTTATGGTTACATATGTAAATTTTGTTAAATGGACACAAATTTAATTAATTAAATTATGTCTATCCTAAATCTAATAAATAACAAATTTAAACTAATCATAACCCATAATTTTCTATAAAATTTCGACACCCACCCTTATCCTTTAAAAATATGAAATTTATTAATAATAAATTTAGAAAGTCTATCCTAATTGAAATCTAAAACCTTAAATTTTCAACTACAAATAAATGGTCTAATTCTTATTATTTTTCTTTTCAAACTCTAAATATAGAGCTCACATAAAATCAATATATCAACTTATGTTGGTACCCTAAAAAGATTTGCATTTTAGTCTTTAGATTAGGTTTGTCAATGCATAGGGACTTATTATGTAAATATATGTTCCTTTTGTTTCTTGTTATTAGTATAAATAGGATTGCATGTTTTGTGCAGGTAAGACTGTTAGATATTATTCTCTCTCAATTGCACTTTGTAATCCTACTAATATCAATAGAAACTCTATGAATTTTTCTGATATTTGTTTGTGTTGATTACATTTTTCATATTATTGTAATTGCTTGATAACAATCACAGATCAATCGATTTGAACCTATTAAATGGTATCATACTTTTGGTTCAGTGATTTGAAGTTCAAAATCGACTTTTGAGCATTTTTGAATCACTTGAATATGTGATTTGATCTCAATTGTTCAATTAATTGTTGAGTTAGTTGTGTTTCATAACTAGAAACATGATTTGAATCACAATTGAGTGAATTAAAATCTTCAAATCTGAATTCACAAAACTCGAACACTAAATTCACAAAATTGAGAATTAAAGTGTTGTTAATTGAAAGAAATGATGATAAAAGATTGATTATCAGTGTGTTAGTGACTTGATTGAAGAGTTTCAGATCGTTTTATCATGTTTTGAAAAAATTGTTAAGATCAGGTTGTTACAAAAAATATGAATTAGGCATTTGAGGTGTTGAAATCATCTGAAAAATCACCCAAGTGTTTAGGCGCATGAATAGTGTTCACATGCTTTAACACTGTTTAGGTGTTTCAGAGTGGTCGTTTTGACACTGTTTGGACGTATTAGCACTGTTTGAATGTTTTTCAGAGATCTTAGTCCTAGACGCTTTGGAACTATTCAGGCACTTTGCAACTATTTCAGACGCATCAACATTGTTTGGGCGTTTTTGAAATGATTGGGTTTTTTGACATTGTTCAGGCATTTCTACACTTGGAAACTTCAGAAGTTCTCTAAGGCAATCTCTTAGGACCGTGTACTGGACGAAGTACTAACTGATTTACGTGTATACCAACTCAAATAGTGCGGAATCCTACTTGATTGGCGATCCAATCAGTGAGAATGCACGTAGAATCGATCTTAGATTGAGTCTAAATGTTCAGAACGATTGCAAATCGATTTAGTGCGATCTATGAACTTGGAATAGGTTCTTAGAAGTCTCTGGACGGCTAGGGTACGATTTAGTACGTAGGTATTCGAAGTGTTCTCTTTTTTCACGACTTAAGCGGTATTTATAGGTTAGGATTTCTCATTCGTGCGACTGAACCATTAGCATTGTTCAGTGGTGCGACTGAGTCATGCGGTTGATCCATTCGCACGACTGAGTGTTCAGTCGTGCGAAAGAGCCAATCTCATGTCACAATCATTCGATTGATCCAGTCTCCTGGTTCAGTCGTGCGACTGGTTCATTAGCATGAAGTTGTTCATGCGTATGGTCTATTAGCATGGGCCATTCGCATGAAAACTTAATACAACTAAGTTTGAATATGTTTCTCAATCATTATTTTACTAAGATTTATTCAAACACCCACAAACCTATATAGTTAGTTCAATATGCGTTAATAAATAATAAACATTCAAACATACACTAAACATTTAACATTAAGATCATCAATCACATATTCTGTTTCATTCAACTCATATATTTCATTTACGTTTAGGACATGACCGACATATTACATTTAGATCGTAAACTAGGTACATATATATCAACAAACTCCCCCTTGGACCTAGTTTCTATCATTGTCTGGCATCCTTCATTAGTTCGTCAAACTTTCTATGCCTCTCCTCAGCTATGACTCCAACATGTATCTCGAATGCAAAACAGAGACTTATCACGTTCTGAAACTGCAGGGCCTGTATGATATCCTGCGGATCATAGAATAATGGCCACCTGTATGAAGTATAAACATCACTAGCTGACAGGTTGGTTAGCCACATTGGGTCAAATACCCGAATGGTCTCCATTTGGCGCTCTTTCTATAATACTATGAACCGTTCTCAAGTCATAATACCACCACTTGAAGTGGGTCCTGCGGCATTTCCCTCATGGGGATCTTTGATATAGTACGAGGAGGACTCCACTTCAACACCACTTTGGTTTTTCTAGTCCTTGGGTCCACCTCCGACCTTCGAATGTATCTCGTAGGTTGTTGAGGCTTGAAGTTAACCCATCGAGCGTGATATTCTTTCTTCAACGCACTTTAAACCAGCCTGACATCTTCCGGGGATCAACATACAGCAGGTTCAGGCGTGCCAACTAGTTGAGCTCAAAACCAGGGAGAGTCTTCAGATCATGTGGAAATCTTAAGTACTTGATTCCCTTCTCCCGCTTCATGGCATATACATTTAGATCCTCAAAGTAAGCCCACGCTATAATCTTTCCAGACACCTTTAGATGCTTCTTCACTTTGTAGAGCTTGGCGTAGGCACTCGGCTTTGGCGTTGTGCGTTGGGTACGGATCTCTGCAAAACAAGCCGCCCACTCAGCCTTTTTGATCTTAGCATTAGTGTCCGAGGCTTGGGCTTGGCTTTTTGATTTCTCGGTCTCCCTCTCTATCGTATCCAGTTTAGCATACATATCACTGTCGAGTGTATCTCCAAAATCAGGAACCACATTTCCCTCTCGATCAGTATATTCAAGATAGTGCTGTGTTATGACGTCTTCAATCTTTATCTCATCAAGATCGTTGAGCTGTGTTGGATCAAGAAGAAGGCTAATGCAACCAAAAACTATGTCACTTAAGTAATTTTGGTGCTGCATGCAAAGGCTTCCGAAGCTTAACATGGAACTTCCAAAGGTTGTAGAGTTCTTCCGAAGATAAAGTGAAAGATCAACTTCCAAAGACAAAACTCTACTTCCGAAGACAAGTGCATACTTCCAAAGTTCAAGTCTCAAAAGAATAAACTAAAGACCACTTCCAAAGTATTATGAAAAGAAGAAGTCTCCAAGCCTTGGAAGAAGCAGCCTCTTCCGAAGTATAAGTGGCTTCGGAAGTACTTACTCTTCCGAAGGCATTTAACCTTCGGAAGACACTGCTATGAACCAGTGGACACAAGTATGGTCTCTAACACTCTACTGCATACTTTTGATACAACATCGCTTCTTCCCAAACAGCCATGTTGTTGACCATACTTTATTCCACTGTTCACCTTTTTATGATATTACATGTTACCAACTTTAGTTGGTGACAAAAGGTAAGTCAGGGACATGTCCTGACTACCATATCTCGGATAAGACTTTATCTGAGATACCTTAAACTATAGTCTTGTAGTATAGGCTTTAGCTTAAGGATCCCAACTGGTATCAAAGTATATCCGGCTGTAGGTAGTATTATATATAGGTTCTCTTTGTAACTCATTTAACAACTGCTTGTAAGAGTCTTGTATTATTAAGTTGAGAAGCAATATATAAAAGTACCTTGCAAATTACTTCTTGTCTTCTTTATTACTTTCTATATTGTGATCAACTCTTACGGATTCTTTCCATACCCGAGTGTTGTTCTAGGTGAGTTTGAGAGAAAACATTTTGTTTAGTGACAAATATCGATCCTGCGATTGGTATCAGAGCTTTTTAGGCTCTTGATTGCGTGATCTAACCATCCAAATCAACCTGTTTTTACTCCTCCCTTCAACTCACTCACTCAAAATGGCCTTTAACAAATCCGAGGTAGAGATGGGAACAATGACAAAAGCTCCCATCATTACCCCTGAAAACTTCAGGTCATGGAGTAGAAGAATGGAAGGCTTCATTAGATACCAAGACAACAAAATGTGGAACTCCTATTGTCAATGGCTCATATAAGCCAAAGGTGGCATCACTTGGTGGAAATGGTGCCATGATAGAAAAGGCTGTCGAGGACTATTTTGATGAAGACTGAAAGAAGATGCACATCGACAGCAATGTTATGACTATTCTCATGACTGCAATACCGAACTATATTATGGTGGGGTTCGAGCATTGCAAGACTGCCAAAGAATTGTTCCATGCACTTGCCCAGATGTATGCAAACTCCAACGACTCAAAGAAGGACTCACTGAAGCAGCAGTTCGAGAAATTCACTCACATTGGTGGAGAGACCCTCAGCCAGCAGTACTTCAGGTACATGGATCTTATCTCTTCTCTTCAGTCTATGAGGATCACACCTGAACTTAGAGATCTTACTAGAAAGTTCATGAGTGTTGTTCCCAATGAGTGGACATTCTACTGTTTCTCTATCAAGAGAACATAAAACTTGAACACTCTCACCATGACTGAACTCTATGGCAACCTTGATGGATATCACCTAGAGATGGAAAGTAAGAAGGGCCACCAAACAAGCAGACCCATGAGTCTTCCTGCTAGCAACGCTTTAATGGTTGTTGAAGGCTCATTACCCCAACAACCTCAGCACTACCTGACTTACCAGCAGCCATCCTGCTCTTCTGGACCGTACATCACCTTCCCTGAGACTCCAAGGTCTCAACAGGCTCAACACAACTCCTTTCATGAAACTTGTGCCTTTGATTTAGGAAGTGGACACTCAGGTGATTTCAATACTGTTTTGATGATCTTGAGTGTTTCAGTCCAGACGATGTAGAGTACGTGGACATTGTCCAACACATGGCTCTATTAACTTACAGAGCAAAGAAGTTCTTTAAGAGAACTATAAGGCATTTCCCTCAAAATCCAACTACCAGCAAGTTCGGGTTTGACAAGACCAAGGCAAAATGTTACAACTGTAACCAACTGGGTCATTTTGCAAGGGAATGCAAGGCTCCTAATACTAATCCGGGTCACATTACAATATGGAAATCAGATCTGATATTGAGTCTTTAAATATCCTAAAATCTTGTTTTAAAAGAGCCGAATCTAACTATCAAAAGAAAATTAAGGAGTTAGAGAAAATTGTGTCTCTTTTAAAACATGAACACACCAATTACAAGACTCAAATCAAGGATCTGATATCCAAATTGTCTGAGGCTCAAGCCCAGCTTGTCAGAGCTGAGGCTCAGGCCAGGAAGCATGCTATTTCTGAGCAGAACTTCCAAGCAATTCTTGCATCATCCTCCCATTCCAAACTCTGTTGTCAGAACAAAGGAGGGTTGGGAACCAATGAAATTGCTCCACCCCACTCCTATGAGTCTATTAGACAGCCTAGATATGGTACTGAGGAGCAAGAGGTTCCAACTACTAACCCTTCCTCACTAGAGTTGAAGCATGAAGCAACAATAGTGGCCACCATAGGGAAGGAACAGGTAGATGTACCCATCTCCTCCTGTGAAGACCAAACCCTAACCACTAAAGCCAGAAGAAGCAGAGCTAAAGCTGCTAGAAGAACTACCAAGAAGGTGGATGAGTCCAAGCTGAAGATTGACCCCAAGCAGAAAGGTGTCATTATCTTAGCTGGATTCCAAGTGTTAGGTACTTCTAATTTAGGAAAGGAGTGTAATACCAGCACTCCTGTGCTACCAATGGATCAGAAGTTGAAGGGAAAAGTTGTTGATGAAGAAAAGAAACCCAAGGAACAGCAACTTTCACATTCCCAAAAGACTAACATTGCATGCATCATGTGTGGTCTGCAAAACCATAAGGCAAAAGATTGTTATTACAATCCTGCAAGCACATATTATGCAAATAATGTTAGAAAAGGAGTCAGGGAAGGTTTCACATCTGGACCTTTTCATATGGTTCAAGTGTTGAAGAAAGGAAAGCTAGTTTCCGAAGCCAGGTTGCTTTCGGAAGAAACTCCTTCTTCCGAAGGGAAAATGGCTTCGGAAGCAAAAGCTACTAAGGTTCGGAAGAACAAGAAAGCTCCCTTGAAACCATCCCAGAAGAAGACTGCTTCGGAAGATAAGGTGGTGAAGGTTTCTTCCGAAAGGAAAGAAGCTTTGGAAGAAGGCCATGCTGCAAAAGCTTCTACAAGCTCATCCTCCAAGATCAGCCAACGGGTGGACTGGAAGATCAAGGAAGATGCTACAGCCCAAACCTCTTCTTCAAAGACCTCTATTAAACCCCCATGCATATTATTTGGTTCAATCATGTTATTATCTTTGGAAGAACCCAAGACCAGCAAGGCTTGGGCTTCCAAACAAAACTAACAATCTTATCTAATGTGTAGGTACATCCATTTGACAAGAACAAAAATATTTTGATTGTGGATAGTGGATGCTCCAGGAACATGACAGGTAACAGATCTCTCCTTCAACGGTTTCAGAACTATGATGGAGGTCCTGTCCAATTTGGAGGTGAGGCCAGAGGATATATTTCTGGCAGAGGGAGTATATCCAAAGGTAAATTAAAGGTTGACAAAGTTCACTTTGTCAAACAGCTTGAACACAATTTGTTAAGTGTTTCTCAATTCTGTGATCAAAAGAACCAAATGCTTTTCACAGAATATGAGTGCATTATCCTTAAACGAGGGATGACAATTCCTCTGGAATTGGTGCTTCTTAGATCTCGCAAGAAAGGGGATTTGTACAAGCTGGATATGAACAATACTTTCCCAATGGGTGAAGTATCATGCTTTCTTTCCAAAGCTGATAGTGATGAGTTAACACTGTGGCATAAACGTATGTGTCATGTAAATTTTAAGACAATGAATAAATTGGCTAAAGATAACTTGGTACATGGTTTGCCTAAAAAGGAGTTTTTCTGCAAAGATAACTGTGTTGCATGCCTGAAAGGGAAACAACACAAGACATCTCATAAATCCAAATATGTTAACTCTATCACTACTCCATTACACTTATTGCA
>BJCM01221063.1:0-10615 GCA_018326385.1 Flaveria bidentis | reverse complement strand
TATGTACCGTAACACAAGTTGAAGAAGTGAAATGCATCTTAAGACTCCTACCAATTTGGCTATGTACAATCCTTTATTCTGTAGTATTCACCCAAATGGCCTCTTTATTTGTCGAACAAGGAGCAGCAATGAAGACCAACATCTCGAACTTTCACATTCCTCCAGCAAGCATGTCCACCTTTGACATCCTTAGTGTTGCAGCTTTCATTTTCATTTATAGACGGGTTCTTGATCCGTTAGTAGCGAGGGTTAAGAAATCCCATTGCACGAAAGGGCTAACCATGCTTCAAAGGATGGGGGTCGGCCTTGTGATTGCAATACTCGCAATGGTGGTAGCAGGAACAGTTGAGCACTTCAGGCTGAAATATAAAAAGACTGATTGCATAGACTGTGAAGGATCTAGCACTTTGAGCATATTCTGGCAAGTCCCACAATATGTTTTAATTGGTGCTTCTGAGGTTTTCATGTATGTAGGGCAGTTGGAGTTCTTTAATGGGCAAGCACCAGATGGGCTAAAAAGTTTCGGAAGTGCGCTATGCATGACGTCGATTTCACTAGGGAACTATGTGAGTAGTCTGCTTGTGACAATTGTGATGAAGATTTCTAGTAGTGACAGAATGCCTGGATGGATTCCTGGAAATCTAAACAAGGGTCATTTGGACAACTTTTACTTTTTGTTGGCCATTTTAACAAGTGCAGATTTTGTGGTGTACTTGTTAGTTGCAAATTGGTACAAGTACATCAAGTTTGAAGGGAGAAGTGAGAAGCTTGAGGGCTGTCAACATGTTTGATGCTTTTGATGTGCTTATGATGATTCTTTTGTAACAAAGTTATAATAATAATGTATTTTACCATCATTATTCAAAATCCAAAAAGCTAACTATTGTTTGTGATATCAAGCGCATTTAACATGTTCTCTAATAAAGAGTTTAGCTTTTTGGAGTTCAACTGGCGGTTCAAAATTTTAATTAGACCGGGTTAGGGTTTACTTCTTGATCATCATCTACTGTGTCAATAGTGTTTAACTTTCTTTTATCATGGGACTATGGTTGTTGGTGGGGCGTTTGTCTTGAATTTGTGGAAGTTGTATTGGCATGGATTAACAGTGGAAAAATGATTAAAAAATAAATAAATAAATAAGTATATAATAACCAAATTAAATAAATAATGGTTTTTTTTCTCAAATAAGGAATACATAGTAGGCTTGCGTCAATATTCATTACCAATGACCCAAATACCAATCATGTCATACTTATAATGTTATAAAAGTTTTGATAATAAAAATCAACTTCTATAATTAGTTATAGTAACATAATAAGATAAAAATTTTAGTTTTGCGCAAAGCATTTTAAATAGCAGACATTCAGTTACAACATAATTTCTAAATCATAAAAGTAGCGATGAACATATTAGTGTAAATATTAGCACAAAATTTGGTTGTTCCAACACCATAAGTTTATTTACATGACAATATTACTCTACTAAATTAGTATCCCGTGTATTACACAGCTTAAATAAATAAAATATTAAATAATTAGTAATAAAAATAAGGGCCTCGTCAAAATCACGGCTTTTGGCTGAACGCCATGGCCATGGCTGTATTATTTAAAAATATTTAATTTATTAATTATAAAACCATGCTTCAAGATAAATTTTAATTATAATTACGTATAAGTAGTTAATTTAAGTAAATAAACAATACTTTATTTTTATTAAACTTTTGTTTTATAAACAAACTATGGTTTTTAAATGTTTTGTTTTATGAAAAATGATTTTTTATAAAAAAAAGTTCATTGTATTCTTTATTTTATAAAACTTTAATTATAAAAAGTTTGTTTTACATAAAAGATAAGTTTTTAATGTATTAAATTATATATATTTATAATTTAAAAATGGTATGAGTAATCTTATTAGTATTTGATATTTTTCTTAATAATATAGAGAAATGAGTAATCTTATCTATAAATTTATTGTTTATTAAAAAACTTTGGTTTGTAATTATTATGGTTGTTTTAATAAGATTATTTTTCAAAAATTCACCTTTTATAATTTTTTTTAAAATAATCATTTTAAAATATTTAGTTTCAAAAGATTTAGTGTTTTAGAAGATTTTATATTATATAAAATTTTTATTTTATATTATTTTTATTTTAGTAAAAAGATGTAACTTTTAATTTCCTTAATAAAATCTAATTTTTAAAAAGATAGTTTGATTTTAAAAAAATTAAATAAGAGAGAAATGTAGTAATTAATAAAAATGATTTTTAATAAACGATAAATTAGTTTGAGTATTTAAATTACAATAATACCCTTTTGGTGTGAAAAATTATATAAGAATGTATATAAAACAGACGTGTGACAAAGAGATAAGTCAGAAGAATGACATATGATAAAAAACTTTCTTTCATATAGATTTATAGATTTATAAATAGTTAATCATATTAGGGGGGCCATTACTTGAAAACATGTGATTTAAAAATATTGTCCTATGTGGAGACACATCATGATTTATACCATTGTGCGTCAACAAAATGTATAAAATAGGTGAAATCCTCAAAATCATACCTGAAGCTAACCTAACTATCAAAAAATCCTTATCCCAGTTCACAAGATTCTTACAATTGTTTAAACATAGTCTCATACGGTGCGAAAGTTTCAATCATATTACTAACATGTTTAAACTCCATTTTTCACATTCAAAATCACAATGTGTAAGGATTATAGTCAGAGACGTATGCAACCAAATCTTAACATGCACATGTGAAGTACAACTTAGTTTTTCCGGAAAATTTGATACAACTCAATGAATTATGTTAATTATCAAATCTTGCGAATCCAAAAGACAATATTATCTGCAGCCAAATATGAAGTCTTCCAATACATAAAAGACAACGTCTTCTGAAACCAAAAATTGTTTTCTTCTTAATATAAAGAAGACATACTTTTTCTGCATCACCTTTAACAAAAACTTAAACACTTTTATCTACCATCTCTGAAGAATCACCAACTTATATGAGTTTGTAGGATCGGTTTTTATCACTTAACCCTTGGTTTTTCTCTCAAACTCACTTATACTGCACTCGGATAAGATAAAGAAGAGTCTCTCTAAGAGTTGATAATAATATAATAAGTAACAATGAACACATAAAGATAATTTTCAAGGTACTTGCATATATTGCTTCTCAACTCAAAGTATTACAAGACTCTAACAAACATATTACATGAGTTACAATGAGAAACTATATATAATACTATCTACAACCGAATATACTTTGATACCAGCTAGAATCCTCTAACTAAAGAAAATACTACAAAGCTATAATTTAAGGTATCTTAGATAGTGTCTTATCTAAGATATGGTAGTCATGACATGTCCATGACTTACCTTTTGTCACCAAATAAAGTTGGCAACTATGCTAACTAATAAAGGTGAATAATAGAATAAAGTATGGTCAACTACATGGCTTTTGAGAAAACGCCATGCAGTATATCAAATGTTTGCAGCGGAGTGTTAGAAACACCATACTTATGTCCACTGGTTCATAATAGTGTCTTCCGAAGGGTAGTTGGCTTCAGAAGAACAAGTTCTTCCAAAGCCACTTATACCTCGGAAGAGGCTACTTCTTCCGA
Source organism: Flaveria bidentis (assembly GCA_018326385.1). Classification (NCBI taxonomy): domain Eukaryota; kingdom Viridiplantae; phylum Streptophyta; class Magnoliopsida; order Asterales; family Asteraceae; genus Flaveria; species Flaveria bidentis. The sequence goes on along the minus strand of BJCM01221063.1, from coordinate 6,985 downwards.
GTGTTGAGGACTTATTCTTTTCTTCATACTTCAGAAGTTGACTTTTGATCTTTTCTTCTCAGGTTTGATCTTCGGAAGTGAACACTTTGACTTTGGAAGTAGAGTTTGTCTTCGAAAGTTAATCTTGCACTTTATCTTCGAAGAACTCTATTTCCTTTGGAAGTTCCACACATAGCTTCAGAAGTCTTTTATTAGATGCACCAAAATAGTCTAAGTAATTGGGTTTTGGTTGCACAAACCTTCTTCTTGATCCAACAAAGTTGGTGAAAAGTCCATACATTTGTCAAAATGTAGATTAAGGGATTTTTTCTCTAACTTTCTTCTTTTTTACTTTTATCATTTTTGTAATATATTAGGATGTGAGCAATGACTTGTTATAGTCAAAAGTCAAAAGACAATCGGCATTTTGACTCTACATTGATCTTCTTGTCATGATTAGTGTTTACAGTTGGCTTTCAAAGTATGGCCTGCTGTAGGATGTAATATAAAGTATCTCAAGTACTTATCTTTAGATTTAAGCTTTGTAACACTAGTAAGAACTAGAGAGCAATATACATCATTTTAAAACCATATTCTCTTGTTCTTGTTTATTGTTCTTATTACTTGTACTCAATATTTCATCCTAACTGGTTTTCTATTTGATCTATTTAGTGTTTTAAGTCTTTTCTCATTTTGAAATTGTTCCATTGAACCCCTTCAATGGTCTTACATCAGAGCTATTTTAGACTCTTGATTATAAGATCTCACCATCTTAAATCCTTTTAGTTTTATAATACACTTAACAACTCAAATGATAGCTCATACCAAGGCTGATATGAAAACTGGTACCATGAAAAAATCTCCACCGATCATTCCTGGTGACTTTGATACTTGGTGCCAAAGAATGGATGGTTTTATCGAGACTCAAGACAACAGGATGCGAGGATCTGTTGTCTTAGTATCTTATGTTCCAAGCACCACTTCAGCTACTACTGGTGGTAGTATGATTCCAAAGGAAATGGTTGACTACTCAAAGGAAATCTAGAAGAAAATTGATATAGATTAGAAGGTCATGATCGCTAATCAAATTGCTCTTCCCAACTCTTTATATAGAGTCTTCCAGAAGTGCAAAACTTTAAAGCAATTTTCGAATGCGTTGAAGCTTATGTATGAGGGGTCTACTAAAGAAAAAGATAACAAGAAATACTTCTTGAAGCAACAGTTTGAGATCTTCACCAACAAAATAGATGTAACCATGACTCAACAATATTTTGGGTATGTTGAAATTGTGGACACTTTAAGGGATGTTGGAGTAAATCTTGAGAATATGGACATTGCGAGGAAGTTCATGTCAGCTCTTCCCAAATAATGGCTCATATTATGGGTCATAGAGAAAACTAAAAACATCAAAACCCTTACTCTCACAGAGTTATATGGTATCCTCATTGGATACTAGATGTAGAAGAAGATGCAAAATCCATCAGACAACTCTTCTAACAATCAGTAGAGTTTAACCCTTCAGGTGGTTGAAAGGGACTGTAGAGAACCATAACATCATCTTAAACTACCCTAACAACTTACAAAAGGGTCCTTTCATCACCTTCTTGGAGACACCAAAAGAAAGCTGCATCCAAGGAAGCCCATTCTAAGAGACAAGCTCTGCTCAAGCCATTATGTCTTCTAATGAATGTTTTGGCAACTTTTGTCTTCACCCTTGAAGACTTGGATTGTCTCCTTCCAGATTATCTGAAGTACATGGAGATAATTCAACAAATGGCTCTTCTCACTCTCAGGCCTAAGAAGTTCTATAAGAGGACATGAAGAGAGTTTCCTAGCAATGCTTCTAGTGGAGAGTTTGGACTGGATTAAAGCGAGGTAAAGTGTTACAATAGTAACCAAATGGGACACTTTACTAGTGAGTAGAAGGCACCAAAAACAAATGGTGGCCAAGCAAAATCCATATCAAACTACACTAATGGAGCTCCAAAGACTGAGAAACGCAAGCAGTTAGTTACAGTTGCAGTTAACGAAGGATGCTTTTACCGAAACTTTCAAGTTGTAATAGATACATGTCTTCCAACTTAGAAATAAGATCTGACTTTAAGTCCTTGAATATATTAAAAGCTAATTTTAGAAGAGCTGAAAATGATTATAAACATACAATAGAATATTTAGAGAAAACAATCTTAACTCTTAAGCATGAGAGTACAAACTATAGAACTCAAATTAGAGATCTCATTACCAAGTTAAATGAATGCCAGGCTAAGCTTGTGATCAGCAAAGCTAGGGAAGAAAAATATGTTCTTGAATAAGTGAACTTCAAGAACATTATATCCTTATCCTTGCATGTAAAGATTTGTTATTAGAACAAGCAAGAACTAGGATCTACTACGATAGCTACTCCATACACTATTATGTATAAGATCTCCAAGGTGTGATAATTGTTAAGATAAGCTTCCGCTCATAGACCCCATTCAAGAAGAGGATGAAGATGACGAGGAGATAGTGAGGGATGAATCTAAGGTGGGTGAAGAGGATCATCCTTAGAAGGGTCAGTATTCTTCTAGGGAGAGGAAATAACAAGGGATAACAAAGTCTAAAAGGAATAACTTGATCAAAGCAGTAAAGAGAAAGCCAAAGAAAACTCAAGAGATCAATACCACCCTTAATTCCAAGAAAAAACAGGTATTTATATCTGTTGGATTTGGAGTGGTGAAGCCTGAAGACTCCACCAAGTACTCTAGTACCAAGAGTCCTAGTTCATGTCAAAATCATCCTTGTTAAGAAGAAAATATTGATCAGATGTGCACCACCACCACCACTGCACAACCTAAACCATATAGTTCCAAAAGCAAGCCTCACCATAAGAAGCTTTCATCATCACCAGTGAAGGTGATGATGGAAGTGGAAAGTGATCAAGCTCAACTTTATTCCCAAAAGAAAACTCTCAAAATGAAGCTAGCTGAATGCATCATGTGTGGTAGTACTTCTTATTTTGCTAAGGATTGCATCTTCAATCCCAAAAGCACTATCCACATGACTAAGAATAAATCCAGTGAGAATAAATAGAATAAGCTAGCTTCGGATGAAAAAAAAATGTTTCTTCCAGAATCACCAAAGTGAAAAAGATGGCAAGTGAAAACTTTCCTTCGGAAGAAATGTTGGGGTTGGAAGAAAGGAAGTTTCACACATGCAACAGAAATATTCTAAGTGTGAAATCTTCCGAAGTCAAGACCAATATCTTCTTAAGCCAAAGATGAAGTCTTCCAAAGCTTCAGAGACAAAGTCTTCCGAAGCTCAACTCTTGAAGACAGATTTCTTCCGAAGAATTTTAACTACATGCTTTATCTGATGTACTTTTCGATAAAGCTGGACCCCTTTCCACTACAACTCTGTAAAGTTACCAACTTACATGAGTTGGTGAAAAGGTCCATGCTTTTTGTAACTGTACATTGAGGTCTTGAGTCTGTAAATTTCTACTTCATGTACTTTATTCTTTTGTAATAGAAAAGGATGTGAGTTACGACATGTCATAGTCACTAGTCAAAAAGCAATCTGCCTTTTGACTCTACAATTAATTTTGTTTTATGTCTAGTCAATTGTATCTAGCTGACTTTCATAGTATGGCCGGCTGTAGGATGTAGTATAAGTATCTCATGTTCTTGTAACTTTCGTTTATGCTTTGTAACACTTGTAATAGAACATTGAGAAAGCAATGTACTACAATATTGAAAACCATGCACTTGAGTATCTTGCTCTTGTGTTATGTCTCTTAATTACTTGTGTTCTTAGTGTCATATATTATGGTTAATCCAGTTCACTGTTTGATTAAGTTTAGTTACTTTCCTCTTTGTGTTGTTGTGTTGTAAGTGACCCCTTCACCGGTCCTGCATTTGGTATCAAAGCTTTCCAGGCTCTTGATATAAGCTCTCACCATCTTATGATCCCTCACACACACAAATACTCAACTTTTCAAATGGCAGCGATTTCGAAGACTAATATGGAAACTGGAACCATGAACAAGTCCCCACTGATCAGTCTTGATGACTTTGATACTTGGTGCTTGAGAATAGAAGGTTTCATTAGGTCTCTAGACTCAAGAATGTTGGAGTCTATTGAGAATGGACCTTACATATCAAGAACCCCTTCTCCTACTGGTGTTGGTATGATCCCCAAGGTTGTGGCAAACTACTCTGATGAAGATTGAAAGAGAGTAGAGATTGATAGAAAAGCCATGACAGCCCTTAAGATTGCTCTTCCAAACTATGTATATAGAGGTTTCAAGAAATCCAAAACAGCTAAACAGCTGTGGGATGCATTGAAACTAATGTATAAGGGTTCCTCGGAAGCTAAGGAGAACAAGAAGGATCTCTTGAAGCAGTAGTTTGAAAACTTCACCTTCAAAATAGGTGAAACCATGACTCAGCAATACTTCAGGTATGTTGAAATTGTGGATGCCCATGTGGATGGAGGAGTTCCTTTTGAGAACAGGGACATTGTAAGGAAGTTCACGACCTCACTTCCTAGGCAGTGGACACACTACTGCATGGTGATCAAGAGGACTGAAAATCTCAAAACTCTCACTTTGACAGAGTTATATTAGATTCTCATTGGCTACCAGATGGAGATGAACATGCAAGGTTCATTTGGTAACTCTAATAATCAAATGGGTTCAGCCATACTTGTGGTTGAAAGGGATAGCATAGAACCCCAATATCATCTCATATACTACCCTGGTAACTCCCCAAAGGGCCCTTTCATCACCTTCCTAGAGACACCAAGAGAGAACTACACTCAAGGAAGCCCATTCCAAGAGACAAGTTCTTCTCAAGCCTTTGTGTCTTCTGATGAAAGTTGTGGCAGCTTTCTTTTCACTCTTGAAGACCTAGACTATATCCATCCAGATGATCTAGAGTACATGGAGATAGTCCAACAGATGGCTCTTCTCACTTATAGAGCCAAGAAGTTCTACAAGCGGTCTGGAAGGAAGTATCCAAGCAATGCAACCAGTGGAAAGTTTGGCCTGGACAAGAGCAAAGTCAAATGAACTATAACTTGATGGGCCACTTTTCCAGGGAGTGTAAGGCACTTAGAACAAATGGTGGCCAAACAAAGTCTAGACCTAACTACAATGACAAAGCTCCCCAGAATGAGAAGCCAAAGCAGTAGGCTGCTGTTGCCATTGAAGATGGAGGCTTTGACTGGAGCTTTCAAATGGAAGATGCTTCTCCAAACCAAGAATTGATGGCAGATCATGATGAAGCCAAGGTATTTTAACATCTCTATACCCTTGAATGCATTGCTAAAGTTAATAGATACAGGTCATATAACTTGGAGATGAGATCTATTCTTGAGTCCTTAAACATTTTAAAAGCTGTTTTTAGAAAGTCTAAAAATGATTATAAACTAAAGATAGAGGACTTAAAGAAAACTATTTTAGTTCTAAAACATGAACATACAGATTTTAGGACTCAAATCAAGAATCTCATAACCAAGCTGACCAAGTGCCAGACTGAGCTTGTGATCAGCAAAGCCAGGGCAGATAAGTATGTTCTTGAAGAAGAGACCTTCAAGAAGATGATATCCTCATCCCTTCACAACAAAGTGTGCTATCAAAAAAAATAGGGACTAGGATCAAATGAGATAGTTCCTCCACACACAATCTTGTTTGTAAGATCACCTAGGTGTGGAACTTGTGAAGATGAGCTTCCTCTCATAGATCCTTTGAGTGAAGAGGACGAAGAAGTGATAGTAAAGAATTCCTCTAAGAAGAGTGAAGAGGAGGATTCTAAGAAGGGCCACTATCCTTCTGAGGAGAAGAAGAAGATTGTGATAACCAAGTCAATGAGAAAGAACTTGATTAGAAAGAGCAAAAGAAAAACTTTGTAAGGCTCAAGAGACAAGGCTTCATTCAACTCTAAGTAGAAACAAGTTTTTATCTCTGTAGGGTTTGAAGTAGTAAAGACAGAAGACATCAACCTAAACTATTTTGCTAAGAGTTCTGGTTCATGTTCAAATCATCTCAGTACACAGAAGAAGGCTGATCTGTTGTGTATCACTGCTACACAACCTGGACTATCCAACTCCAAGAATAGTCATAAAGCCCAAAAGGACTGTCTCAGCATCTGCAAAGATGACGGTGGAGAAGGGATGTGACCAAATTCAGTCTTATTCCCAACAAAAGGCTCTTGGGAAGAAGAAAATGGAGTGTGTCATGTGTGAAAGTACTGCACATCTTGCTAAGGATTGTCTATACAATCCTAAAGGTACTCTTCATATGGCCAAGACAAGGACTTCCTAGAGTTCCAAGAAGATTCAAGCTTCGGAAGGAAAATCTGTTTCCTTCGGAAGGTCCAAATCTAAGAAGAAGGCAAGTGGATAATTGCCTTTGGAAGAAAAGTTGGTCTCGGAAGAAAGGAATACTTCTGAAGCACTGAAGTCTGTTGTTGTGTATGCAGAATCTTCCGAAGGTTTAGTCATCAAAACTTCCAAAGTCTCAAAAGCTTCTGAAGTATTGAAGGTCAAGTCCATGACTCCCAAAGGTGGTGTGGAAGTCTAAGAATGACCAAGTGACTGAAAATTCACCATCAACAACAGCTCAAAATCCTCCAAGCACAACCATAGGATCTATTACTGCTGCATTACCTTCTGTTTCTCTTTGTGAGCCCAAGACAAATAAGGCTTGGGTTTCCAAATGTTACTAATCATCTTCTTTGTGCAGGGATAGCTCAAGACAAACAAGAATGTCTGGATCATTGACAGTGGCTGTTCCAGGCATATGACAGGCAATAGATCACTACTCCAGAACATTGAAGGGATTGATGGAGGACCAGTTGCTTTTGGAGTAGATGAAGGTGGTTATATTTCTGAAAGGGGCAAGGTCACAAATGGTAAGCTCAGCATTGAAAGGGTAAACTTTGTCAAGGAGCTTGGTAACAATCTTCTGAGTGTATCCCAATTTTGTGATCAGAGTCATAACATGCTCTTTATTGAGCATGAGTGCATT
>BJCM01221047.1:0-22492 GCA_018326385.1 Flaveria bidentis | reverse complement strand
TATATATATATATGTATGTGTCTGTTTAAACCATGGGAACTCATCAACTTTATAGTTGACCCTTTTATTTTTAACATGTTTCAGGTTTGATATTTGAAGATCTTCTTGTGCTTATATAAGACTTGGACCTAATTTAACTAAATATGTTATTTCTTTGTTTGAAGTTCTTGTATTGTATGGACTTATTTGTCTTGTAATGTTCAATGATAAATGATATTTAATATTATTACAACTTATTTAGTTCCATGTGTTATGAAAAATCGTCTCCCATCCGTCCGCCCCGATGATTCCGCCGTCGGTCGGGGTGTGACAATATATATGAGAGAGAGAGAGTAGAGAGATATTGATGGGTTTTTTATATTTTTTTGTTTTTTTCAATATGTTTATTTATTTTGTAAATTAATAGGTTAAATGACAAAATTGCCCTCATGTGCATTGTATGTGACTAAACTTAACTGGAAATTTTAACATCCATTAGAGGAAAGGACTAAACTTGTAACGAAATTTAAAAGTAAAGAACATTTTCTTAGTTTAAGGATAATCTCTGAAATTTACTATAAAGTTAAAGGACGAAAAATATAATTTACTCTTATATCTATTTAATTCTTTTAACATAGTAACTAATTATAAAACTTGTTATAACAACTATAAATGAGTAATTTAACAAGATAATTAACAAGATAATTTCAGTAATATTGGTGGCAGCTTTAGCCGAAGCCGCTTGCTCCTGCTTGATCTGTACATCACAGTAGCACTTGGAGCAGAAACCGTTGGTGGCGGCGGTGCCGAAGAAGCTGCAGCCGGTGGCGCAGGGAGCCAGCTCCGGTGGCTGGAAGCTGGTGGCGTTGTTCATCTTGTTGGCGGCGGTGCCCATGGTGTGTGGTTGATTGATCTGCAAATTGAAAGGTTGAATGATATGATAATTTTTGTTGAAGTGTTTTGTTTGTGTTAGTGTTTGTGTATGTTAATGGGTTAGTTTTATTGGGCTGGGTTTTTCAAAAGTGTTTTTTAGGCTTATTAAAATTTATCAAGTTGTGTGGGTTAAATTCACTCTTATATGAAAAAAAAATTTTGGGCCTCAAATTGTGTAGTGTGTTTTGTTTTGTCGGTTCATTAAAACAAAATATATAAATTTTTTAAATAATATAATATTTTTTTGTTAATTTTGGGTGAAAAAGTGAAATTTAATATTTTGTTTGAATATGTCTTTCTCTGACGATCTCGAATTTGACAATGCCATAGAGTCGAATTTAAGATTATTTTAGTAATATTGGTGAGACTGAAATGACATAAATAATAACGATAACATGTTGAAAACCAACTAACTATTTAACCATCTATAATGACATTTTAAAATTTACAATTGAAATGACAAAATTAACGATCAATATATTGGGTTTCTCATACAACAACATATTCATATTTGATTCGATATCATTCTGTGTAAGAGACCTTGAGTATTATTCTACATTGACAGAAAGCGTACTGACTTCCAACAGAGAAACACTCTTTGTTAAGGCGTTTTTAATATAATTTGTCTATCATATATACATGCATTTTATAAGATTTTAAACCTTAACTTTTTTAATACAAAAAATCGCATTACCATCGGTATGTCCCTTGCTTTTAAACAATTAATTACTGTAACATCCTTTAAAATGAAAGCATAATGATTGAAAAGAGAACGGATAATAATAGAAAATAATGGAATAGTAATAGCCAAACACCCATTAAAATAATTTACAAGTTTGTATAGGCACTACAAAACAAAATGTATTCACGATATTTATAGTCAAATTTTAGAATCTAACATCAGATTGTTAGGCCATTTAAGTTTAAAACTTATAATTTTAACAAGAAATTGGGATTGTATATAATCTTAATAAAAGTCAAACGTTCTTTTTTTAAATAGAATTTTTAAATTGCAAAACAAAGTGTATTCACGATATTTATAGTAAAATTTAGAATCTAACTTCAGATTGTTAGGTTATCTAAGTTTAAAACTTATACTTTTAACAAGAAATTGGGATTGGATATAATTTAATAAAAGTCAAACGTTCTTTTTTTAAATAGAATTGTGATGTGTAAACTGTCAAGTACGGCCGTTAAAAAAAACTGTCAAGTACGGTTTTAATTCATGTTGACTTTCAACTACATGAGTTATTGAATGTTTATGTGTATAAAATGATAGGAATGTAAAAAATTAGTCATTATTAAAAAACGTTCTAAAATAAACAAGTTTTATAGTTTAAAAATCAATTAAAAAATACATGAAAGTACAAGTAATTATAATATAAGGTACAAGTAGGTCATGCTGAATATTAAAAAAGTATTGGAATCTAAGATGATAATATTAAGAAATGAGGAATATACTCGACCAATGGGCAATGACTAATTCTTTCTGAATGCCTTTCGAATATTCGAATATTTGGGTCACTTAAGAAAACTTTATATGATTATTTAGGATTTAGGGTGGTCCCCAAATAATATTTTATATTATCTAATTTTCTATATATATATATATACACATATATGTTATAATTCCATTGCAAAACAAAAATAATACCGTCCGTACGAATGACAATGGGTTTGGTAATACTTTCTAAAACTAATTTAATTTTCTTTTAAATTATTTCTTAATTTAGTGAAAAATGTAGTTAGGGTTTGACACAAAAGAATTATCTTACAAAAACATATTGATAATAATCTCTCTCGCATGAATCATTGTTAAAATAATAAATATCAAATCGAAATAACCGAGCAAATTGACAAACCAATGTTACAAATTTTCTTATAATCAAATTTTATAGTTTTGTTATGATAATATTTGTATAAAATAATTTGTTTAACTAAATTGTCATTAAAAACAATCTTATCTCTCCTATATTATGTACTATATGTTTGAAAAAGTTTTCTTAATTTTTTTTAAATAATTATGAGTTGACAATTATTCTCTTTTGGCAGTAGATTTTTATTGGAATTGTGAGCAAGCTGAGTCACCAATACTATTGTATTTGTAGTGCATGAGTGACTTTTCGAATTAGTTAGGTTACCGGATTTTTAGTATTTATTGGCTGTTAATAAAAGTTTTAACAATATCTTTTATCAAAATATCACATTTACTCCTTTTATTAAAATCTAGTCATTTTCTATCTCATCTACTTTCTTTTATATATATTAAAATCTAATCATTTTCCATCTCATCTACAACACTATTTATGAAAATAATAACACGTTCTTAGAAAATTTGTAGAACAATTTAGTTATCATATATTATATAATATTTTCTTTACACGGTTAATAATAGAAATGTAGCTACATTGAGAAAAGTAAATAGCTCTTATAAATCTTAAATATTTCTTTATATACAACATTTGTTGTTTCATTAAGAATAATAATACTAATAAATAACAACAATACTAAAAGAGTACTTATCAATAAGAATGATCATATACCATATGATTCAAAACAACGTAGCTTATTTATGCGTAAATAAACAAAAAGAATTGATATCTTGCACCTAAAAGTTACTAAAACTGACATGTGTATGCATATAGATTTCTACATATAACGATGCATATTAAGTATCGCTAAAAATTAGCACCATTAGATGCAACTATTTTATCACACATGCACAAGCTTGTTACTGTAAAATAACAAAGACACATGAGCGTCGAGATATACAGGCAAAAGCGATCTATCTAGGTGAAATCAAAGTCACCAGAATACATTGAAACTTTATTAATATATAGATGTGTTATGGATTTTTTGAGTAACACAATTCTTTTTTATGGTAACTCCATTTAATTTTGATTTAATAAGAAAACAAACTTAGGTTGAAGTGAAAAAAAGAGAAGTGTAAGAAAAAAATCACTGAAACTTTAATAAGAGATTTCAACTATTAACTGTTGAACCATTAAGAGGTCTGAACCATTAAGAGGTCTGAACCATTATAAGAGATTTCAACCATTAACTTTAATAAGAGATTTCAACAATTAACTGTTTTAAATTATTTTAGTATAAAAACAAATCTTTTGTTTTTGTGCTTTTTATATTTATTAACAGAGAGAAAGACGGCAGTTGAGGTTTAATGTGGTAGAATTAAGACATATGTCTCTCAAAAACGCTCTTTTGTTATAAACTATAGATGATATATAGTTAGTAATTTCTCGGTTTGCATATCCATGAGCTTTACAATATGCGCAATGTATTTGAAATAAAAATAAATGTAATAAGATGTCGATGTTTAAAATAGTAATTTGGTATTTAACTCGAATGGAAGGAATGAGTAAAACTCGTGACATAATCATTAAAGTGGATTATAAGTTTAGATTTTCTTTAACTCTAACTGTATTTCTCACCGAAAATTATCTAGCAAAAGTTATCTAGCAAAAGTTATAGAGTCTAACATGTGCATTAGGTTGCAGAATTTGTTTAAGATGACCTAAAAGCTTTGAACTTGATCATGCGTGCAACATATGAACACAAATTTCAAACTAAAACTCTCAAGCTTATGCAGCGAGGTTTTCATGCTATATAACTTTTGCTAGATCAACTAGCGGTGAATCCTCACCGAAAAAGTTAACCTCAGTCAATTGTTATCAACGATCAAAATGCTCGTTTATCAACCAGCGAAGAATCCTCACCGAAAAAATTAACTCATTCAATTGCTATCAACGGTCAAAATAATCGTTACTTAATTCATCGTAAATTAATTCAACTTTTTTTAATTAGAAGGCTAGAAATGATAATTTAACCCCTTTATGAATTAAATTAAAAAGTTGAATTAAACGGTCTATAACTTTAACCCCTTTATGATAAGTCAACAGTCAAAATGATCTTTTAATTAACACAATACTAATTATTTTATATATAACAGTCTATAACTATTAGCTTTTTATGTATTAAATAGATAAGCTCAAATTGTTAAATGAGTTTCAATTTAAGTTTAATATCAACTTGTTTGAAATTTTTTAGGAGTCAATCTTACATAATTCACAAATAACTAGGTCTGTTCACATTCCTAATTATAGATACAAAACATTTGCTTGTACAGCAAATCCAATTCATGTGTGTTTCACCTTAACGTATCATATGCAACCATTAATTGCAACCTCTATATTTCATGTACTTCTACATCCAAAATGGCCTCTATGCAAAAACTTTGGCACACAAATTAGAGTGGGTACCACCTCGCCCGAATGTCAAAAGAGCGAATACCACCTCTTTAGAATGTCAAAAATGCAGCGATCCTGTTGTGGTGTGCGTGGACGAGGAGTTTGATGGTGAATCATGAAGGCTATGGCCATCATCTTTTCCACGAGAATTGATTATGTTTAGTGACATTGATGCCTCTGCCAATGATGGCGGATGAGAGGCAATTGGGGCGTATACACCTTTGGAATTGTTGGTGTCACCGGAGGTTGTGGTCGAATTCACTGCCGTGGTGGTGTATTCCGGTGGAGGCATCCATATTCCTCCTACCACCACAAATTGAGGTGTTTGTGAGTTGTTTGTGTTATGGATTGTAGGGCTTGGCCTTCTTGTATGCAAACGGTATTTCTGCCAAAATGGAAAGTGTAATAAGAACACATTTAATAAAGAACTAACAAGTGGAAAATTGTGTCCATCACATAATCACTCATAGATATTATGAAAGTAAAAAAAAAAGTAAAGTAAATACATTTTTTAACGATAAATATACGACACTATTTCAAAACATAAATGTTATTTTAATTAGATCCATATATCCGTCTCATAACATGAAACACGCCTCAAGTTTCCAACCCTCTTAAAAAAACTAATCGTTAAAAAAATCTACCTACTCAAAATATTTTTGAAAATTTAAATCCATAACCTTTTTATATTTAGATGTCAAGAATGATTGGTTGTAAAGTAAATACCTAAGGGACCATGTGTTTGTCCCTTTTAAGTATTTATATAATTTTTACACACAAAATAATTTACAAACCTGCAAATGGCTTTTTACTTCATCATTGGTGAGTCCATCAACCTTCATAAATTCTCGAATTTGTTTAGGTGTAGCAACTGTAAGAAAGTAAAATTTTACAATCAATATCCAATATTATTAAAAACTAAATATTAAAATTTAAATAAATTAATTAATATAAGAAAAATATTATAATTCCGACCATGGGCACCACCGAGCTGTTGAAGAGCATGAAGAAACCGCCGGTGCAACTCCGGCGACCAACACCTCCTCACTTTCCTATTTAACTGCCCTTTATCTCCGCCACCACCACCGCCTCCGCCGCCTGTATCCGCCGTGGAGCTGACGTCAGCCGTCGGATCTGTTGATAACTTCGCCGGAGCTGCACCGGAGCTTTTTTCTTTCTTGAATGGATGAAAAGCACCACACCCATTTCTCTTTACCTCCACCACCGGAACTCTTTTCGGTGATAACTCCTAAAATTTGTATAAAAATCAAATCTTTAACCAAAATTAAAAGAACCAAATTACAAAAAATTATAAATCAAAATCTCTAATTTTAACAGTTTATATGTTATTACCACTGGATCTGGAGCTTGAATTGATAGTTGAGCAGATCTAAGCCAATCTGATTTCTTTGAGGATAACGATGATGATGATTTATCTCTTTTGTTAGAAATAAGTTTGGGTTTATAAATTAACTGGTGTTCTTGATCATCTTCATCTTCATCTTCAACATCATCATCATTATTTGTAGGGTAAATTCTTTTCATCGGAATAAATTCTTCTAAAATTGGACCATCACTTGATGTTTGCTCAGAACACTCAGATTGACCATTGAAGTAATCAGTCGTCGTTCCAGACATTTGCTGTCTGCATCCTTTAATTGCTGCAACACCATTCAAGAAATCAAGAAATTAAACACACACAAAATGAGAAATTACTATGTGTTTTTGCAGAATGTAAATCTTAAAAAAAACTATCAAAAAGCTTCAGAAAATTCATCAAGAAGAAGCCCAACAAACAATAACAAAAATCCACCAAGAATCTGAGCAGAAAAATGTCAAATTTGAGAAAATCTGTAACATTTTTTAACAAAAAAACAAAACCCAAATCAAAAAACGAAAACCCATCAAGAATCTCCATGAACATCGCCATTAACATACCTTGATTAACGAGCTCAAGACAAAGAGGAAGCTCACGTTCAAACACTTGAATCTTTCTTCTTTCTGATTCTAAACCCTTCATATACTCTCGCAATCTCTGCATCTTCTCCCCAAAATCACCCCGATTATTATCAACAAACACCATTGAATCGACCCAAATTTCACCCAAATGTGATAAATTGATTCAACTATCAAAGATCATTAAATCTGGAAGATAAGATCCAGTTTGAACACGAATTAAAGGATCCAAGAAGAATCATTAAAGGGAATAACTTGGTCTGCAAGATGATTTACTTACATATAAATAATTCTAGAGAGAGAAAGTGAAGAAAAAAAACAAAAAGTCTTTGTTTTTTTAATTTTCTTCAGTGAATTTTGGGTGAAGATGACGAAGTCGGGTCGTCGCGTACGAAACGAATCTTTGATAAGGGTTTATGTGTGAAATATTTTTTCCAGAGCAAGATTCTATTGTTGTTTACTAAAGATGCATTAGTTACTTGTACTTTAGGTATAGAAAGTTGTAGGAAAAGCTGGATGTGTTAGTATGAAGAGTGGAAATAGATGTAATAAGAAAAGAAGGTTGGAGAAGTGGTTTGAATATTCGAGAGTGATTCTTGTGTATGGGTTGGCAAGTGACGTCACCCATGGCTTTGAAGATAAGATCACATTAACCCTTTTTATTATATTTCTATTTTTTTAATTTGTTTTGTCCAAATTACGATACCACACAAGAGTCGGTGAATCAATTTTTTTCTTTTTTTTCTTTTTGATAATTACACTCCATTATTCTTTGGTTAAACTTGAAAAATATCAGTTTCGAATAAAACGTTACATTAAAAGTTACAAGAAAATGATAGGTAAATGGATAACAGGTTGTGTCGCAATTCTCTTTTTGATGACAAAAACAATTCTACTAATTAAAAACAAATCTTTGAAAGTTAAGTGTTGATAAGTTATTGTACATGACACGTTGAACACTGTTCATGTTTGTTGGCAAGATCACTTGTTTTTCGCTCAGGATAGCATTAGTTTATGTGAATTTCGTTCGAAAATTTATACGTATCAAAGCATCTCCCCCGATATAGTGATAAAAATAAATTTATGAGTCACATGATTTTCCGACCCAAATATTTTTTAGAGTAAATTATTATTTTTGTCCTTCAGATTTGACAAAAATTACGGTTTTAATCCAATAGTTTATTTATTACGCTAGCGGTGCAATAATTTTAAACTTTGTTTCAATGTTAGGTCACACTACTAGCACCAGTAGTTTTCATTATGTTAATCAATGTAAAGACATTTGTACCTCTTTGATTGAGTAAAAACCCCATCCTGCGCCTCACTCTTACCCTATATCTCTCTCACACAAACTACTTTTCTTTACCATCACCGCCACGATGCCACCTCAAGGACCACAACCACCACCACCTCCGTGACCACAACCACCGCTAGCGCTTGTAACTCGCCAACCAACTCCAAATCCGGCCGCCCCACCCCAAGATCTCTTTCTCTCTCACTCTCACACACGTAAAACTCAAAAAGCAAAACCTTAAACCACCCGCCACCCTCTTCCCCAAACCATCGCCTCCTCGTCGCCAGGTCATCGTCGCCACCACTTTCGCCGCCACACCACCATATTCCCTTTGTCCACTTATTGCACCATCAAACCCCCATTGCACACCAATGGGACTCGTATCTTCATCAAACATTAAATAAGAGAGAGAGAGAGAAGGGGGAGAAAGAGATTAGAGAGAAGATTGATCTAAGGGTTTCTTGGTGGTGGCCGGTGGGTTTTCAAGCGGCAACAATGGTTGTTATCGGTGGTGAATTCAACAACGGTGCAGGGAGGGGTTGTTAGGGTGGTGGTGGTGATCTTGGTAGAGGTGGCGACCGGAGAGGGTGGTGGACCTGGGCGAGGAGGGTGGTAGAGGTGGTGGTAGAATGTGTTTGGGGTGAGGAATGATGGGTGTAGGCAGGGGCGGAGCATCATAGGGGTAGGGGGGCTATTTTTTCGTTCGTAGTGTTAAATTTTAGCCCGAAAGTGTAAATTTTTGGTCCGGTAGTGTAAATTTTTATATAAATATCGAGTTCGCCCCCCCCTAAAAATTTAATTTCGCCCTCGTCCCCCCTACGAAATAGTTCAACCTCCGCCACTTGGTGTAGGGTTCTTTTGAAGATAGATATAAAGAGAGAGAGAGAGGGAGAAAGTAGATTACGATGGGGAAGGATGAGGTGGCGTTTTATATTTTTTATTATCATTTTGTATTTAGTTATAAGGGTAAACTTGTCATTTCAAATTAAATTAACAAAAAATTTTAACGGTATTAGTGGTGTGAACTCAATTGAAACAAACTTTAAAAATATTGAACTGTCGACGTAATATATAAACTATTGGACTGAAACCATAATTTTTGTCAAATTTCAAGAACGAAAATAGTAATTTACTCTATTTTTGTGACAAGTTAATGATATGTTTGATGTGATTAAAAAAGGGTTCTAATATAAAGAGACACACCCAGATAAATCGACTCCCCCTAATGAGTCTATACGCGACGTATAGGGTCGCATACATTGAAATCAAGGAAAATTCAGGAAGAATTGTCAAAGAGCTATATGTCTCGTATAACTTTATACGACCCCCCTATACGACACATATGAGGCATACAACGAGTATAGCAAATTTCGACATTGATTATGAGAAAAAAAATCATGGTGCTGGCAGATGGGTTATACACCCCGTATAGGTCTATACGACCCTCTATACGACGCGCAAATGGCTATATGACCCGTATAAAACTATACAACCTCCAGATACGATGCACATAAAACTATACAACCCATATAAAAATTTAAGTATCGTAATTTATAATTTTGAAATGTCTATATACAAACGCCCTGACTTAAAGAATTACAAGTTTCAAAGGTGAATAAGAAAGTACCACACGTTTCCTAAAGACATTATGGGAACTATGTAACTGCAGAACTGATAAGTCGTTCAAAGGATTCCAATTGTAACGTATCAATATCATTGAATACATTAAATAAGATACTTTTCTACGAGAAAATATCTTATAATATCTTTTTGATTTTTTTTGTTATTTTAAATGTTACGTTCTAATTTATTTTTAAAAATATATTCCCTTTTAAATAGTCATCTGAATTTTATATAGAGTCATTTGAACTTAAATGCAATTATTCAACCATGTTTAAGTTCGATCAAACTAATTTGTAAAGTTCAGTCGAACTTGATATATATGTTAACTAAATAGGAATGATCGATCGTATTTGGATACATGAACAAATCATGTCTTTTAAATGAAAGTTCAGGCGGCTCTGTTTAAGAGACGGATACAATTCTATTGGATGGAAACACTTTAAGGAATAACGTGATTAAAATGATATTTGGAAGGAAAATCTTGACTAAATGGACGATTTGGGCACTTTTCTGTGATTGAGGTACAAAGCCAAGTTAATTGGTCTCAATTGGAAAAATTGGAAAAATTGGTGTTGTTTTAATGTCGGTAATGCATTGTATGATGTTATACTTGTGGTCCTCTTCTAGCTTCTTGTTAGTTGATATAATAACTGATCTATTTTAAATTCTATATCAAGTTGTTTATAGTGAAACTTGCGCTCAACATTTTTTAAAAAACATCATTTTCTTTGGACAAAAACAAAGAGCAATATATTAACACCAATAATTATAGCAAGAGACTATAAAGAATACTATAATTACATAAAAACAAGCTTCACTTTTCTAATCTCAGAACCATAATTTGCCCTTATGTTTGATTCACAGAAAAGATGTCATCAAAAGATCCTCAAACACTGATTCTTGATTATGAAGCTTCTCGTTGAAAAACTTCTCGTTATGCTAAGTCCGTAGGTGCCAAAGAGTGCAGAGAACTACATACCAAAAAAATATATATCATTTCACAAACACTTGGGTACCTTTAACCCTATATTAATAAAAGTTATACGAAAGTTTAGAATAAATATAATTATATTTTAATAATCCTAACTATTACTTATTGTTTGATAATAATCAATACTATTGATTTGATCAGTAATAATCTCAACTATTACTCGTTGTTTGATAATAATCAATACTATTGATTTGACCAATAATAATCTCAACCTTCATTTGTATTGCTAACAACAGTCACAATAGCATAACTATCATACATATACATTCGATTTGTGCTTAATTAGGCTCGATTTAGCTTATATTTTTTTCATTTCGTAAATATTTATTATTATAAATAAAATCAAGTCGAAATCAAGCGTAAATATCTAAGAATTATGTTACTGAAAATGTTATTAATAATAAATTACTGAACAAATCAATAGTATAAATTATTATCATTTAATAAATAATAATTTTTAAATATTATATGAAACTATCTTTGCCCTTAAAATATAGTAATTCCATGTCTAGATTTTGGAATATCCTTTAGAAGTTGTTAGAAAAAAGATTCTTCATTAATAATTTATTTAATATTTTGTTAGGTCACTATCAATTCATGTTTGGCTTTTCGGGACCTCAATGGCCACCGGATCGCTTTTTCACGTTTCCGCAAGCGGATTACTTCCCCACCTCCCTCCTATGCGCGTGAACATACGCGCGGCTGCTTTTCGGATCTTTGTTGGATCCATCGGTGGATAGCTAGTGGAATATTCTCCAACCAGGTTTGGACGCATAAGTTTTTTATAAACAATAAATATAAGAAGATTTTATAAAAGATTGGTGTTATTTTACTCGAGCTCATTTATTTGGTTTTCGGGTTAGAACACACCCTCAACTTTTTTACAAGAAAATTCACAATTAGTTAAAATCAAGACCTATTTATGTTTACAATTTTAAGTAAATCATATTAACCACTTTCGCTTAAAATCAATGATTTTTAGATGCATAAGTATGTTGTCGTTCTTTGCTCTCTTTCCGTTAGTTTCCACAACACCAATTAACCTCAAACAACAAAAATTATAAAATTTATTTATTATATTCTAATATGGTTGTATGAATAACAACAAATAACAATTGTGATTTGTGAAAATCAACGGCACTCGCATATATTAACTTTTAAGATCTTAACATCCTATTTTTATTTAATCCTTATAGTTATACTAAAACTATTATTTTCTTTTATTTGAATAATACTTTTATATTTTATTATAATATTTTTTTTACTCATTTAATTACAATCATTTCTAAAAGATATTAAAATTTTATTTGTTGAACGAGTTCTTACCAAATATATGAATATTGATATTTTACATGTATACTCATTTAATATAATATAGAAAATATAATATTTTACATGTATACTCATTTTATATAATATAAAAAATATACTTATATGTATATGTGAAAGCCATTGTGAATGCTTTAAAAATTGTTTATCCTTTTAAAAATATAAGTTTGGTCTCTCAAGTTTAGTTATACATATCTTTTATATCATAAGCATTCATTTTTTAAGCTACTCTTTAATTTTTTGAGTTTTTTTTTCTTTCATAACTTTTAAATTTAATTATTCTAATTTTAAATATACTTTTGAGACATGCTTATTTATATGTATGTTCCTGTTAATTTTATTTAAATAGTAGTTGTATGTCATAATGTACAATTTATCAAAGTATATGAAAAAATCACCGGTGGTGCTAACATGTTTTGATTTCTTTATAGTTTCTTTTTGTTTTCTCTTTACAACTTTTAAGGTATAATGTTCTTATTATATTTTAACATTAGGAGGGAAAAACATGGAAAAATCTCTCTACGAAGACGAGTAAGGTAAGAACTGCGAGAAGGAACTGTGAAAGAGAGACAACGGTCGTAGGTGAAATTTCTTCGACGCAAGCCAACGTGAACAGGAAGGGGATCATTCCTGTAGATTGGCAATGCAATGTAATATAAGATGAATGATATAGCAATAATAAAACAAATGATGAACAAATAAATGAACGTGAAAATTCAAATGCTCTGTAAGATCATGTATAACAATCAAAAGATGTCTGGAAATTTGATGGCATGAGAGAGTCTAATATTTTCAGTAAGGTCATAATCAAATTAATTTTTATAGACTACATTAACAATTAAATCTGGAAAATCAAATAACGGTAAAATATTCATACTACGACAAATGGTAGGTAGATTCTCTCAGTGCTATAACTCCATAAGCACCTCACTACACAAGGTAATACATTACTCAACAATCTGCACCTTCAATTGCACCTACAAATAAACTCAAATCATAACAATATCTCCTTTACTTCCTTCATCAATTGCACCTTCAAACTGCAATCAACGAGAAATTGATCAACCCCACATGACATTCAATTAAATACACAAAAGGTGTTCAATCAAAGGGGAACGGTAGGGGTGTTGGGTCAGTGGCGAGCGAGAGGCGGTGAATGAGAGGGAGGGAGGGAGAGGGGCTTCAATGGTTTTCTTTGGTGAAGGGTATATGAGCTGAACTATTCAGCACTGAATGAAATCATTCAAAGATTGTTTTTTAAACAAACATATACATATCTGAATCGTTTAGAGGTAACCTCTTAATGAAACTGGCTATCATACAGCCCCTATGAGTAAATAAAAATGAACAAATTGTAAAAAATAAAAGTCAACGTGCTTTCTTTAAAATACAGTTTAGATATAAGTCAACGTGGGCTGGTAATTTTCATACAGTGCATTTGAGCTGATTGGGCTGGATATAAGCCCATGATTGAATTTGGTCCACCACTCCACCTACGAACTCCAGTGACTCTGGCCCATTCAACAAATGTGTTCCTAATCCTACCCTACCTAATAGTTAACCCAACGGTACCAAGTTGTGTAAGAAATATGTTTATAATGTGAATCGAAAGATATTCAAGGTCCAAGTCTCAAGGTCAATGATCAATGATATACTGATAATGAAATAAACGATAATCAAGTAAATGATCATAACATGACGGATAATCAAATTCTTTAAATTTTAACAAGAATGTAGAAGAATTTTGGTTCTTTTTTTTTTTAATTTTAATTTTATTATACAAACACAAACAACAAGTGCAGTAATATTGAATGCATTAGAAGATTTAGGCTGTGAAATGTGATGATCTTTCAGATAAATATCTTCAAAACCGGTGAAATAAACGATCAATGATCTGCTTCCACATAACAATCGAGGTATGTCCTGTTTTCAAAAGTTTCGTTCACCTATATACGTCTTAATGTCGTATTCCCTATTAAATTTGCTACTTTGGTTTGATATTTCTTTAAACGTGAATGCAGGTTGATGTTTTTTATTTATATATTTTTAAAGAACTTTATGTTTAGCTACTGTTACTTGTCCATGTACCAAAAGACTTTGTAGAATTTATATGTTATCAGGATTTGAGTTCAAGCCCAAGCTCGTTTAGATCTTTTGTTTGAAAACTCGAGTTCGATTCGGAAGAAAATTTTTAATTTCGAGCACAAATTTGGCCTGGACTCGACTATTTTATTATATAATTATTTTTATTTTTTCTTACAAAACCTACCATATTTTGAATAGAGGACATATACATTTACCACTAGACTACGTTAGTGGTTGTTATTAGTTATTTTATTTATATGTATTAGTTATAATTCTTTTTATATATAACATAACATATATTATTTGATTATTTTTAAAGCAGCTAATCCCATCCATAAATCACATAATAATATTAATCAATGGTTATTACTAAAGATGCCTAAAGGAAAATTACAAAGACAATGAATTGCAGTTCATCAGATTCACATGTTGAATATACACATACATGTGAATATCAATAAACACATATTGTACGGTGGGGTATATTATAGGAAGACAAATTAAAGATAAAAACAAACAGACGAGATAAGAAATTCAAACCAACAAAAGTCCGAGATATATAGGAAGGTTAAACTGTGTGTTTTGCATGCCTACTGCATCCACCTTTAAATTCGAAATAAACAAACATTTTTTTATTTTACATTAAAGCTGAGTTAATTTCTCGTTAAAAGCAGATAAGAGCAAAGTTTGCTTACATAACGTTTTTCTAAACCTAATAAGTAGCTTTGTTATGAATAAAATACAATGTACATGAATAATTATAGTTATGGTAATTTTATTAATATAGTGAATGTGTGTAAAGACAATAACTGAAAGGGTAAAGCTATGGGTGAAACCCAAAAATCAGTGGTCCATATATATATATATATATATATATATATATATATATTCTGACAAAGACTCAATCAAAGTGTTAGTATTAGTATCAGTCATCTCATCTTTAGCTCAGAATTGCAGCTAGCTGCAATGAATCTCTTTTTCTCTGTGTGTTTTTATGTGTGTGTGATGCAAGTGCAAACTTAAGTAACAGTAAGATGCATATATATATGTGTGTGATGGTACTTTACAAAGCTCTGGTGTGTTTACAAATGTTATATATCTGCAGTGATCATGGAGTTCACTGGACCACTTTGATTAATCAGTCACTGTGTGTGTAGCTAGGGTTAATGTTAACTAGCTTTAGCAATTCCGACTTAATGCTTAATAGACTGATTAATTTATGCATGGTTAGTATATATGGATCCCTTTTTTGTGCCCTTTCACTCAAACATGAACATGAATTATTGCACTTACCACCGACGGTTATTACTAATGATTGTTTTTATTTGGTGTTTTGTTAGTTTGACTTGCGGAACTTGCATATGTGGCAGCTAGAACAAGTGACATGTCACACTTTACTAAACCCGACTGTCACGTATGCAAGTTATTGCTAGTCCGACTAGCGTGACACCCTAAAGAATAACAATTTCAAAAACACACAAAAACCATCTTTTTCAAGATAACTTCAAACCAAGAAGTTCATTAATCAATTCATTCAATATCGTAGACACTTGTATGGTATCCGAACGTAAACCCTAGATCTCACGGTGCCATTATGGTTTAAATGGTAGGATCATGTGATTACTCCATGGGAGTGAAAAACAAGACTATTAATCTAAACCACACACATATATACTCCATCATATATAGGAGATCATGTGATTAGTGATCGACGGTTTAAACACAAGAACATTAATCGCCTGTTCTAGATTCAAGGATCCCTCTCTAAAAGGGCATGTTATTAGTACACCCAAATTATTTTTATTTTTTCTATCTCTTTCTATACATACATATAAATACATGAAAATAGGTAGAGACAAGAGGGTATGTCAATAACAAAAATGAGTGTTTGTATAATGTAACCCTCACTAAAAGGTTAGCTGACATTAATAAGTCTAATCGTTAATATATAAAGATGTTTCCAAAACTGGTTAATCAGCTGTGATTAGATATCATATAACTGTGATTAGCTACTTTTAGAAAGTCAACGTTTTTATATACGTCATGCCAAGCGTACAAGCAGCTATACCATGTGGTTAGGGTTATTAATTAAAATATAATTTGTTTGTCAATAAGTTTTAGAATAACTAATAAATTACATAATTCAACGTTTATATATAGAAAATTGTGGATATTATGTCATAAATTAGACTTGAATAAGTATACAGAACCTTCTTTAGCTCAACGATGTGTAACATATAGGAATTTTATTTTATTAAATGTCATTAGTTAAGTCTGTTAAATGATGTCATGCGCAATACACATAATGAGAACTCTAGTCTTTTTGTTCAATTTCTTTAAATAAATGAAAAAGTAAATATATCCCGATTAACCCTTTTCTTGCTCATCTACCACTGTTTGGTAGTTGCCATAACCATATATCTGTCACCTACGATATTGAAGGAGAATTAAGGTTGA
Organism: Flaveria bidentis; assembly: GCA_018326385.1. Taxonomy (NCBI): domain Eukaryota; kingdom Viridiplantae; phylum Streptophyta; class Magnoliopsida; order Asterales; family Asteraceae; genus Flaveria; species Flaveria bidentis. The sequence goes on along the minus strand of BJCM01221047.1, from coordinate 5,580 downwards.
TGCTACTTCTAGTTCTAGTATTCTATTATGCTTGTGTAGGTTCTTTCTTTGTAGGCATATTAATTTGTTTGTTGGGTATTTATTAAACATAGATGGAAGTGGATTTACCTTGGTTCTAGCTTCTTTATTTAACTTCACACTCTGAGTCCACCAATTACAATTTAATACGATGCTAGATAACGCACTTATGAAAAAGTAATTTAATTTGAGTCAATTAATTCGTGCTAACTTGCCGACTTGTCCTAGACTAGGACAGATTACTTACATGCTACACTTAAACAACAATCGATATTATAAATATTATAAATTCCGACCACATAAATGTTTAAGCTAGGTTTATCCAACAATATATATTATTTGATATATACACGACCTACATTTACGGATGTCATATAGTGCATTTTCAGATACACAAATTCATCTTTCGATCCACTGTAACTAATTAACTTTGAAACATTTCATACCGATTAGGATAACTTTTTGACTGGTATTTAAGATGAACTTGAATTAATAAAAGAAGGGTCTTAAAAGTTAAACAATGGATGATTATGAAAAGATAGAAGCTAAGTCTATAAATTATACCTGAAATTTGCACATCGGCATGTCTGGTTGGCCAATCTGGTTTACAAGGTCGGTTTCCTGTTTCAAACCGCAAACCCAACTAAATGTCTACGGTTTGAACAATTCAATTTATATGGTTAAAATATTTTAAACCGGCCAACCAACCTCTGGTTCAGCCGGTTTGAATGACTTGAACTGTTTATGAACACCACTGTAGAGGTTTGTGACGAACAACCATTTAAATACTTCTGCCGTTTTAAATATAATATATAAGATAGATATATAGTTGTATAGCACTATCTCGATCTTTCTCATTTCCATTATACATATAAAATCTAAATTATATACTACTATAAGTGTTTATACTGTCCTTAATTTGCTTATAAGTGTGTATATATAATTAACAGCCTATATATATATAGTTTATCGATCTATATATCTTTTTATTATTAGTTGGGTACAATTATTATAAGACTTGAAGAAATGCATCCAAACAAATGGCTACGGATCCAGGGCAAACATTGTGGGGACTAGGAAAAGGACAATGCATCGTGGTGAGAATCTAGTCTTCTTTAACGTCAAACAAATGAATACTTACAAAAACTTTCCAAAACTGTTCAAGCATGCATTCTTAGTGATATCATATAATAGATGAATACATTTGTGCGTCAAAAGTTTTGGAAACAAATGGTCATGACTAATCAACATTTCTAAATTCAAATCATATGAATTGAATGGTACCATCATGTATGACCTCCATTACTCATGCTTCTCTTGTCTTCACTGTAAAGATTTTCATCTTCAAGATTATCTTCGATCATATCTACACAAGTGTAATGAGGTCCATGACCATTTCCAAAGGCGTGAATGTGGTCTTTAAGCGATCTTTTATGCTTAAAATCCGACCCGCATACACAATACCATAACTTCCCACAATTCTTTTCGTGTGTCCTCCAGTCGCCTCTTACCGCAAAGAGTTTCCCGCACTTTCGACACCCAAAAGGCTTCTCGCCGTGCTTTCTTTTGTAGTGCGTTTGAAGCGTCCTGAAGTCTTTAAGCGGCTTTGATCTTGGGTGGTCTATGTTGTTTTTGCAACCCTCTACACAACAATAACAAGGTAACCGCACCGTTGAGGATGCTGACTTTGTGCCTCTTAATGATTCCGGACCCTTTCTGTATTGGGATCCATGCCCCCACATATGCATCTACAAGATAACCATGACAGTAGCTGTAAACCTAAACCCTAAACGCTAAACATCATAACAGATATTATTAGGGTTCTACTGCAATATAACACGCTTTAACTTGTTAAGAGATGAATGATGGTTGACTTTAAAACTGATGAAGCTAGTAAACTATACATCTTTATAAGAAATCATGAATGGAATTTCCAATAAGAGAACATTCATTCAAACTTGATTACACACTCAAATAAGGCTCATCTTAAACATGGTGAAAATCACTGAACTTTAATTACCAAAACTCTTGCATAATATTAGTGTGAGTTTCTCACAGTTGTCCTGACAATGTGCAGCAAGTAAGTAACAGTACATAAAAGGACCACATTGGCTGAGTGTTCAATTAGTTTACTAAACACTTAATTTGACCAAAGGCCTCAATAGCATATATGAGAAGTAATTACCTGCATGTTGTTGTAGCGGTTGAATGTTTTATTGCAAACAGTGCAAGAGAATTGTGTAGGACCAACCATGATCTGTGCTGGCGTAGGGATCCAATACTGTAAGTCATGATCTGGTGCTACCACCATGTCAGGGTTTGTAGCAAAGATGCTTGCTTCTGGTTCCCCTAGAGTAGATGCAGTTGGTGGTTGACCTATAGCCATTGTTACATCATCTTTGCAATCATTGATACTTGTGTCAAAAGTAAGATTGAGGTCAAGGTTAAGATCTTTAATAGGGTTTTTGTGAGAAGAGCAAGGTGAGGAGATTTTAGGATGATGATCATGGTCGTGGTCGTGGTCGTGGCCGCGATCCGAGTGTTTGCATACATAGTAGTGTTGCGTTTTGCCTGGAGGACTAAGAGAGAGTAGAATAGAATCTTCATCCACTTCATCACATTCCAAACATCCATTACTCTCACTTGTTGTTGACATGTTGAAAAAGAGGGAGAAAAATCTTTTAGGTTTTGGGCATTGTTAGAGAGAGTAAGAGAGCTCTAGCAATGGAGATCCAAAAAACACCTATTTTTAAGCAAAATGCAGTCGTGAATTCCCAGTTTTCTAGTACAGAAGATACAAAAAAAGGTGTGATATTTGTTAGAGAGAGTAAGAGAGCTCTAGTAATGGAGATCCAAAACGGCTATTTCCGAGTAAAATGCAGTCGTAAATTCTCAGTTTTCTAGCAGTCAAGATCCAAAAAGGTTCGGTTTTTGTTAATAATAAACGCGGTATATCTAATGACATCTACACATATGTCATTACAAGCATGTGTTAATTGACAAATGACACTTTTTGGTGATGAGAGCTCAAGAAAGAAGGTTTTAAGTCATGGGTATTGGTGGACACAACAAATCAAATATGATATAACTCAAGAAATATATAAAAAGGGAAGTGTGTATGTGTACATTGATTGAGAGAGAGAGAGAGAGAGAGAGAGAGAGAGAGAGAGAGAGAATGAGCTCCAAGAAAGGTTTTTAAGCTTTTTGCATTGGTAGAGAATTGAAGGTGTAAATCTATATGATAATGAAAAATTCAAATTAATATTATTGGGTGGACTCAAAGCTAGAAAGAGAGATAGATAGAAGGTGTGCACGTGGAATAGAGATATAAACATAAGGAAGGTGATTGATTTGGCGTGTTTAGAAATGGAGGAGACAAGGGCTAGGCAAAACACAGGTGAGAAAGAAAGAAACTGCATTGCATAGAATTGTGTACCAATCTCATTTACCTTCATTTATTTTCAATTTGAATAATATTGTACCATTATTTCACCTAGCTTAATCCCATTTTCTTTTTCATTTGTTTTGGTTTTAGGTGAGTTTTATGATTGGTCACATCTAATCTCATACTTACCCCATGGTCACATCACATCCAAATGAATGATTTTTTAATTGTATTTTAATTAATTAACTAAAAACCAAATCATTGAATGTAGATTGAATTTGTTTGTGTTTGGTCATATATATAACGTAAGCCTTACAACCAAGTGCCTCTCCTACGGTACTTGAGCAACCATTTTATTGTCAAAATCTGCTAAAAATTATATGAGATAAAGTGGCATAAGTAGGTCAAACATATTAATTTATGCGGCGTAAAAAACTTATTGAAAAAATTTTGGTCGTTTGCCCTAATTGTAACGGTCGTTGTAATGGTAAGAAAGTTGACGTTAGCCCTTGCTTAAACGATTGTCTGACACTTGTAGGAAACTATAGTCAAACACCCGTTAGTAGATGACGTCAACCCTGTCTACCCGAATGGTGATTGTAAGTGTGAATAACGCATAAATGATTAAACATTTATACTAATGTTCAAACTATAGTAAATATAATAATTAACAAATTTAAAAGTAAATGAAATAGTACTAAATACAAAAGATAATAAACTCTGCCAATTAACTAGTGAAATTATAGTTGTATTTATAAGTCCCAGGGGATTTCATCAACGTTGTGTCACTGTAACTGACCAATATTTTGAAAATAGTACAGGATCAAAACATGCACACTGATAACAAATAAACAAAGTTTTAACTCAACTCATGAAAAACTGTTCAAAACAACTTCAAAAGATCTCATGACATCTTTTTATATTTGAAATATATGATATCATTTGAAAATCACATACATAAATAAGTTACCAAAATTCTTTTACACCTATGTAGATAAACAACTGAGCCAACTATTAACAGGGTTTTAGAAATAATGAGCTTGGCCATTTTCTTGAAGCCAAGACATTTAATCTGTTGATGTTTAGTACAAAATATAAAATATTATATCACAAAGTTCTTGTACGTTATGCTTGCATCCTTGGAAGTGATGTTTGTCTTTTTGGAATAATGGATTTGATATATCATTCAATACAAATTCTTTAGTCTAAAATACTGTTCTTTTGCTACCTTTTACTTGAGGTGTGATTTTGCTATTATTAATCATTGAAAACTTTAAGCAAATATCATGCATTATTATAACTACACACAGGTAACTAAATTTTTGTCATATACAATGGAGCTTGTAATCCGGAGGTGCCAAGTCAATTTTATTGGGTGTGTTTAGATTATTAATAATTAATAATAAAATAGATATATATGTCTCATTTATTAATAATAAAAATACTAAATATGTCTCATTTATTATCACTACAACAATATTACCCTATCGCGACTAGACCTATAGCGACGACAGTGTCTCCTCGGTCACCCTATCGCGACGACATGTCGTCGCTATAGGATTGATTAGGGTTTTGGCTACCAAAACTCTATCGCGACGACATGTCGTCGCCTTAGCTTCCACCTATCGCGACGACTCAAAAGTCGTTGCCTCATTTTTTCGCCATAGGTAATTTTTTCATAATTTATATTTATTTCAGATGACTCAAGAATTTTCTTTGTCGTCGCCATAGGTAAAAAAAAATTTATTTTACTTCCTCAAAAATAAATAGGCGGTAAAAATGCCAGCCTTTTCTGAAATCTTTATCGCGATGACATGTCGTCGCGATAGATAAATTATTTTTTTTCCTTTTTTCCCTCTAAAAAATTGGAGGGAAATAACCCCGCCTTTTGTGAAACATCTATGGCGACGACATGTCGTCGTCACAGGGTGTGGACTTTTTTTATAAAAATAATAATATTAACAATAATAATTTGTGGACTTTTTTTAAATTTATTATAATTATACTTATAAAAATAATACTTATAAAATAATAATTATATTTATTATAATTATGTGTCATAATAATATATTTTTTATAAAAATAATAATATGAACAATAATACATTGGGACTTTTTTTTATATTTATTATAATTATACTTATAAAAATAATACTTATAAAATAATAATTATATTTA
>BJCM01221028.1:0-12674 GCA_018326385.1 Flaveria bidentis | reverse complement strand
AGCATTGCCATTGTCGATGGTTTAGTATAAAAGTGTCGTTGTTATTTAAGAAACACTTAGTAAATATTATGATTACAAGTCGATTGTTGATACTGGAAAATATTATGTTGATTGATTCGGAATACATTCATAAGTTTTATAGTTTTAATTTAAAGGCTGACATTAGAAACGGCAATCGTGTCGATGTCACCTTAACATCACACGCCAAACACACGCCACATACAATAAAGAAAAAAAACACACGCAGCACACACAACAGGACTAGACGCACGACTCAACCCTCCATTCGCACGAATGGACCTTCAGTCGTGCGAATCAGCTTCATTCGTACGATTGAACCTTCATTCGTGCGACTAAGCATTCAGTCTTACCATGCAACTCCAATCGCGCGACTCAGCCTCCATACGCACGATTGAACCTTCATTCGCACGAATCAGCTTCATTCGTACGATTGAACATTCATTCGTGCGACTAGCCTTTCAGTCATGCGACTCACGCACAATCGCACACCATCTCATCCGCATTGACTCAATCGCACGCACATTCACTCGCATGGACTCAATCGCACACACATTCAATCACACACACCCAGTCGCATGACTCAGTCGCACGACACACCCAGTCGCACCACTCAGTCGTGCGACACACCCAGCCGCATGATGAATATAAATGTATCATACTTATTCTTAAGTACATACACCCAAACTCTCCTAGAAAAATCATCAATTATTGAAAGAAAATACCCGGAACCTCCTAGTGATCGAGTTCTAGCTGGGCCCCTCAGATATGTATGAATATAGTCAAGAGCACCCTTAGTTGAGTGAACTCCAGATCCAAATCTCACCCTGGTAGCCTTTCCTATGACATAATGTTCATAGAACCCAATGCCAGTCTCCTTTAGACCTTCAAGTGCCCCTTGTTTATTCAGTTTTGCAAGCCCTTGACTACTTATGTGACCCATTCGGTTGTGCCATATCATATTGGTTTTGTCAGTCCTATTACCCTCAGCAACCATGGTTTCATACATGATTTCCCCATCAAACACATAGATGTTGTTTGACCTTCTGGATCCTAATAGAACTACCATAGATCCTTTGATCACCTTTGCCTACCCATTCTTGAGACACATATTATACCCAACATCCTCTAAGGTGCCCAATGAGATGAGATTCCCAGTCAGTTCAGGAATATATCTCATATTTATAAGTGTGAACTTGGCTCCACCTTCAAGTTTGAGGACAACTTCACCCATTCCTTTAATATCACAAGGTCTGTCATCCCCCAATTGAATTGTTCCCATGTCTTCCAACATTAAATTCTTGAACACATGTTTGTTGGGCCATATGATATGAGCAACCGGAATCTATTATCCATTCTCTTGATCTTGATTTAGGTGCCACTACAAGCACTTCTGCACTTTCATAGCCATCTTATGATCCATCAAGCGAAGATGGTCCCTATGCTTTGTGCCCCCTCCTTCATTCCTCTTTCTTCTTCTTTCAGGACAGTCTTTCTTCAAGGGCTTCTCTGAATTACAAATATAGCACTTTCTTTTACACTTTGACTTGGATCTTGACACATGCTTCGTCTTTGAACTCCTTTGTTCTAATATGCCTCTAACAAACAATCCATTTCCATTGTCTTTTACAGTATCAGATTGTTTTTGTAACTCCCTTGAGTTCATTGCAGCAATGACTTCCTCTATTGATAGTGTCTCACGTCCATACATCAGGGTGTCCACAAAGTACTCATATGTGGATGGCAATGAGGTCAAGAAAATGATCTCCTAGTCTTCATCTTCTAATGTTATCTTAATATTCTCTAAATCTAAGGATCAGCTTATTGAATTCATCAATATGGTCAGCTATGGACTTGCCTGAGTTCAACTGAAACGTGTTAGTCTCTTCTTTAGATATAACCTATTAGCTAAAGACTTCGTCATATACAGACTTTCTAATTTCAACCATACCCCTGTTGTCGTAGTTTATTTCGAAACTTCTCTCAACACCCGATCACCAAGGCTTAGGATAATTAAATTATGTGACTTTTCCATTATCTCTTTCTTTTCTTTATCGGACATCATTTCTGGAAGCTTATCTTCTCCGGCTAGGGCATTAACCACCCCTTGAACCAACAGAGCTCTCATCTTCAACCTCCATAAACTAAAGTCATTCTTGCCGTCGAATTTTTCCAATTCGAACTTAGTCGACACCATTTAACCTCGATCACCGATCTCTGCAATTGAGCCACCATCGGGCTCTGATACCAATTGTTGATTAACACCAGAGATCAATCAAGATTGTTCACACATAGAAGATCTTATTATCTCAAAGAAGAAATGAATTACAAGAATGAATTGAATTGTAGTAGTCTCAATAAAAGAGAGAAAAAAGATTATATATCATCTTGACACAACTAACTATCATTAGTAAGATGATTAGCAACTAGCACCAACCAAATACAAATATTACAAAAGTAACCTCTTGACTTTAGCTATTGCAAAGTATAACCCAAAATAGAAACAAGCTTAGATTTAACTAAGTTTACTCAAAACAACCCAATTAACCTCATGCACTCCTTTACACCTACAACAACCCTATATTGGTATAACTGTTAAAGTTGTGTGACTGACAAGGCATACAAACTGAAGTATCACAAATATGTACCAAAGAGAAAGAAAAAAAAGGTCACAAAGGAATTTAAAGAATGGTTTAAAATAGGAAATGCTAATGTTAGACTCCTTGGAGAACCATCATCCAAGTATATCCAAGTATGACTACTATGTCTTGTTTGGCAACTTGTCAACAGAACCCGATCCAATACATGAGGCATGCAATCCTCCATCGCCCAAAGTCCTAAAAATGGCAAGTGACATTATTCATTTGCGTAAAAAGAATTGAAAGATCAATGTAGCTACATTACATCTTTTGACTACTACATATGTATCTTACCGTATGGTTTCAATAATAAAGCTACACATCAAGACCTTTATTCTAGAAAAAAAAAAACAATTTTCTGGTTTGGAGCAAATGAAGAATTTATCACCAGTGATAACCAAGAATTAGCATATAAAAAATAGATCACATAAAAAACATATATGATGTTTGACTTAACTTCTTTGCGTAGGGTCCAAGTAGGGGCCGGATCATGAAGCGGTCTGACATATGCAACCATATCATGGACTTTTTTATGCAAGAGCATGTTTTCCACAACTAAAACTTCTAAGCTCAATGTGAAAAAACAACCTTACCGGTTGTTTCAAAACTCATCCTCCAAAAGCATCAAAAATATGTTGAGCGTTAAAGAATGAAACATACATCAAAAATATGTTGAGCGTTAAAGAATGAAACATAGTTTAATGCGTAGTAAAACATGGGTCGTTACTCTAGTTAAATACTAAGGTAAATATATATATCCAAAAGTAGACATAGTTGTAATTTTTTTTTTAAATGCTCTAAATAATAATGGAGATAACCTTTTTACACGCACTGAAAACAAAGAGTAATAATACTCATATATTAAGTTAACAAAGCAACCAAGGATAAGTAAACACAATGTCAATACACAACACAAAAAAAACATCATAATCTCAACCCTAGTTTGTTAATTCCATAATAGCCGATACTATGTCTCCATCTGCAGCCTTTAGAGCCTTGACCGCCTTTGCCCTGGACACACTGGCTTGAGTCATGACCAGCTCGATGTCCTTGGGCTCCACCCCGGTCTCATCAACATCTTCATCATCCTGAGCCGTGGCTGCGGGCTCAGGCTCGGTTGCCATGTTGCTAAGATTAGGTGCTTTAAACTGCTCTGCTGCCTGGCTTTGTAACTGTGAGCTTAAATCTTCTATTTTTGCCTCACCAAATATAACATAAGTATCTGAAGCAGGGCTTTTGAATACATCTGGCTTTGAAATCACAAACAGAATCTGCACGAGTGTAATATTTATTAATATGTGAACAAAATCATCAGGTAACAAGTAGAGGTGGTGGGTTTTCAATCCATTCACTTATAAACGGGACCAATTTAGGTTATGTTTTATTTCTAAGTTCTAACCTGTGGTAATATTATAAAACTAGCTGAAAAGAAAATGGATCAAAACTTCAAAAGTTGTCTCAAGTAACCATGACACAAGGTTGCTTAAAAAAGTAAATTTTAGTTACATTTAATACTTTTATTAAAAAATTGATTTGAGAAAACTCAACTCAAACTGTTTGAACCTACACAAAAGACCACCTGTTTTGACTAGTTACCCGACCCACCTGTTTTCCTATCTCCACAAGTAACATGTTTTCTAAGAACAAAGAAACTTACATTTTTGCTCTTTTTGACAGTAACACGGCTAACACCAGGGATAGGCTTCATCCCAAGCTTTAACATAGCTTTTCGACTCTTCTTTTCACTTCTACTTTGCTTAGACCTCCCGCTTGCATCTCCATGTCCTGCTTCCACACAAGTCACAGAGCATTATAACTTCTATTTGTTTATAGATAACTGAAGCACTAAATATGAATACATAAATTATATAAACACAATAACAAGTTAGTTTTGTTAAGAGTTAAAAGGTCGAACCCTTGTATGTACTAGAAGCATACTTTGAGCGACTTTTTATCTATTTAACTTGTCTAGCCCATTTTTACATTTTTATTCTTAGCGAAAATTTTTATTTGCCCTATTTGAGATAAACATAAACAAAATCAATCTATTTGTAAATGACTGATGGCATGAAACAGGAAGATTGTTGAGAACAAAGAAACAAATTACAAATTATGCACACAATTGAAATTCATTCCCACCTTCAACGTCATCTTCATCCTTGTCATCTTCATCATCATCGTCATCTTCATCATCATCATCTTCAACCACAGGTTCCTCATGCTGCAAAAAAATGCATCATTCACACATCAGATAAATATCTTGTTACCAACAGGTTTTCAAGGATAAAATCTGTACAATTCCTCAACTACAGAAACAATGTATTCTAATTTCTTTAGTACATTATGCATTATTTTAATATGCCACACAAAAGCAATCTAACTTGCTACTCATTTGCTTCATCACCCTTGTACGATTCACAGTTAGATTGTATGATTTAGCCTACAAATATCTGAGGAGAAAAGCTACTTTAATATAAGAAAATCATTCAGAAATCCACTTTACTTAATCCTAAAGATTAATACTCAGAAATCTAACTCTTTTAGGTCCTCATTTTTATAAAATAATTATACTACTTGAAACAGAAATCTTACTCTTTTAGGTCCTCATTTTTATATAATAAGTTAATAACTATACTACTTGAAACAATAATCGCCACAATTCCATCAACACTATCCTCATAGATACCCAAAAGCCAAAAACATAGTTTTTTTTTAACGGCCAATGAATAAATTTTAAGCCTTGTCACCCGGGTAAACCCAATGGCGAAAGGCCACCCACGCCCGCGAACACAGACAGCGTTGGTGACCAAGCTCGCCCACCATTTCAAGGGAAACTCACCACCTAAAGGTCCACTGTGGTAAAACCCTTGGCCCACTAGGAGCATATTGCACCTAGTGAGACTCCAACCCATGACCTTCACTTTAAAGTCATAGGATGCCTCCTCCTAAACCACTTTGGAAAGCCAAAAACATAGTAACAGCAGTTTTCAAATGCTTTGACCAAAGACAGTAAACATAAGTATTAAGTACTGGATATATAATCACAAAATATTCTTATTATCACTTTCATGACCTATAAGAATGAATCGCGTGCCTAGCTAGAAAAACTCAAACCAAGAAAACATCAATCCGTCATTTACTTAGTCCACACGCCTAAATTACAAGTTAAACACACAAGCAACAAATATCAGTTCTTTTGATGAAGAGATCATAAATAAGTTAATATCTTGAAGAACTTTACCCTTACTAAAACATCAACAAAAACACCAACTTTTGATTTCAACTCATTAAAAAATAACTCTGATTTCTCCTCAATACACACACTCCAACCACCTAATAATAAGAAAAATACATGTATGTCCACACTTTCATAGTCTCCCTCTTCAGTTCTACAAGAGGCAAAAACTTCAATCTACGATAGTAATCCATACAGTTTCACATGATCAACTCAAGCAACTAAATTCGAAACATTACGCAGTAAAATCAGTGAATCAAACTTGATTCAACGAATGACAACAATTGAAAACAGAAGCAATAAATTAACAAACTGAAATCACTCGAACAGATCCTAGTGAAAGATGAAGTTATCGATCAGAGTGAAAATTAGGGTTCTTACATCAATCTTCTGTTGCTCAAGATGAGCCGCGAGGAGTTCTTCTTGAGTTTGAGCAGTCATGATGCACAGATTTTACAGAGAGAAACAAAGTTCGCCGGAATGAAATCAGAACAACGGTGGATACGATGCAAAAACCCTAAAAGTCTTAAAATCACGCGACACAATGGCGGTGGGTATGAAATCTATATTCTAATGCAGTCGGGTCGGGTTTTAAAAATACCCGGTCTGGACCGGTCCGGTTTTCCGGTCCGACCACCGGTTCAGGAAGAACCGGCCGGTTCAACCCCTTAAAAACGAATTATACCGGACCGGACCGATCCCCGGTCGGACAGGCCGGTCCGATCCGGTCTCCAAAACATTGAAATAACCGTAACGATGTAATTGAACCGGAAAATTTGAAACCGAACAATAACTGGCATCTTCATTTGAAGTTTTTTCGGTTTGGGTGTCGGTTTTGACGGATGCAAAAATCAAAATAACTAAACCAAACCATATTACAACTAAACTTAACCACATTCGTGACTGAACAATGCCGAAACCAACAAAAACCGAAATGGATTATTTTTAGTTTAAATGTACTTTTTTGGCATTACACAATTAATATGTGGCATTACACGATTAATAAGAATATATAGATGTTTTTAGAAACTAACAAAATTTCAATTTTAAAACCTAAACTTAAGTAAAATTCAAAACCAAAACCAAAGTGAAACCAAAGCCCAAAAAAACTAAAAACAAACAGTTTTAAAAGCCTAAAAACCGAAACATTGGTTATTATTTTCGATTTTAGGCTAAAACCAAACCAAACCTAATAATTTTCCTGGTGGTTAAATTTCTTTTGCTAACTAAAACTTTTAACTCTGAATATATAGATGTTTTCAATTTACCCATGCACGCCCCTAGAATAGTTGTTAAATTTTGAACTAATTATATAAATTTGTTTATGTATTAAATGACTAGTGACATAATAAACTATTGATATATAAGTTGTGATTTAAAAACATGAAGCATATCGATTAACTAGTTGCTCAATAATAGCCCAATTCATGAGAGGAAATTGCATAACCTTGTTATTCCTAGCAAGACATCATGAAAAGTTTGCAAACTTCGTTTCTATCTAATTGCCTTTAGAAACATGTTACACATAAAATTCTATTTTGTTAGTATAAGTAAATTCATAATTTGTCTTTTTTAACTTGTACTAAAAAAGTCAAATAACTTATATTTTAAAAGTATATTTTACTAATTTAATTTTACTAAAACTTTATTTTACAATTAAGTTGATAATAAGTGAAACACGTCATGGATCATCATCAATTTGGCCATATTTAAATTTTAGTCTTGTTTACTGTAACTTGGTTATTTGACACAAAAAGAAATTTAAAAAAAATTATTTTTTAATTTAAAAGTTTTAGTTACCATGTCTAAAATCTAATAATTTTCCACCTATGCGTGGATATCCAAACAATTCAAACGTAATTATATGTTTTATCATTTACCACATATTGAGGTTTACCAAATGACCAGATGCGCAAAGATTCAAGTCAAGTGAAACGTGGAGAGTCGACCAACATAGCAAGTTAAGTATACACCGTTCTCTAAGCTTGCAAATCCTAATATTAATTCACTTTTAGTTATTTTTACATTTTTAAACAATTTCTCTAAGCGTAGCATGACTTATGTGAGTATAGATAGAATTTGTTGAATAAGTTGACTTTAATGCTTATTGTCGAAGTGGCTGAATAACAAGCTTTCTGAAATCACAAAAATGTGTCATCCTCTCTTGAACCGTATCAACGTTGCAAGAAAATTAGATTTCATTCGTTTGTGATACTTGCTTGACCTCTCGTCGGTTCACCATTAAACACATTGCAATATTTTTATATGGCTTTTCAAAGTTGTGTTTGCATCTTATTGAATGAGTTGATGACATAGCTTGCAAAGCGTCTTACTCTGTTTATTTGATATTTCACACAAATCAAAATGTTGTCAAGTTGCTTGGTTCATCGACGTTGAATTAGCTTTCAGCACCGACCAACACAAACTAAAAATTGTGATTGCCCACTGCTAGAAAGCCATTTCAATAGTGAAATTTAATTGTTTTCGCAACTAATGAGTGTTTTTTTATTGTTTTTGAGAATTTGAATTTTGTGATTCAATAACACATCCACAGCCTTTTTATTATAAGTTAGGATCGCGTACTGGACGATGTACTAACTGATTAACATGTATACCGAACCAAATAGTGCGGAATCCTATTTGATTGGCGATCCAATCAGTGAGAACGCACGCAAAAACAATTATGTATTGAATCTAACGTTAAGAATCGATTAGGAATCGATCTACTGCGATCTATGAACTTGGAGTATGATGTTAGAGGTCTCTGGACGGCTAGGGTACGTCTAGACTCGAAGTGTGTTCAATGCATACGTTGTTCCACGAATTAGGTGGTATTTATAGGTTAGGGTTACTCATTCGGGCAACTGAACCATTTGCATGGTTCATTCGTGCGATTGAGCCATGCGGTTGATTCATTCGCACGACTGAGTGTTCAGTCGTGCGACTGAGTCAGTCGCATGAAGTTGTTCAGGCGTATGGACTATTTAGGCGCATAGACACTCCGTCGCATGGCCATTCGGATGCATGACCACCATTGGGGCGCATGGTCCAGTCGGACGCATGAGAACTTCACTTAACCAAGTTTGAATGTATTCATTATTATAACATTATGTATATCAATTCAAACAATCACAAACCTATATAATCTAGTCAATATACGTTACATAACTCATTAATGAAATATTAAACATTATAAATCACAACCAAACATTCTTATTTCATTAAGTACCCAAGCATTACATAAGTGTAAGACATTCAAGACATATTACATTAAGATCCGAATCTAGGTACATATGTATCAGCATTTCTGGTAAACCAATCTTTAGCCTCTGTGTTATTCGATTCTAGTGCTAGTAAGAGTTTCATTTCTGTTGCTTTCTGTGCTAAACAACATGTTAGTAGTAAGAACATAGATGTTCCCTTTGACGTAAAAACTACCATAGGTAAGTCTACCAGAATTTCTGAGGTGATACAAGGATGTGGAATTAGGAGGTCATAAGTTTCCGGTTAGACTATTCGTGATGACCTTAGGTGGTTTCGATGTGGTTCTTGGGATGGATTGGTTGGCGAACTACGAGGCGAACATTTTATGTCACAAGAAGATGATTCGTTTGACAGCGCCTGGCGGGAGTTCAGTAACGGTTTATGGTGATCGGATCATGACGATTCCGAAAGTGATTTCGATGGCGGTGGTGGGAAAGTGTATAAGGCATGGATGTAGCGCCTATTTGGCTTAAGTGAAGGATGCAGAAACACCAACACCACAGCTGTCCGATGTCTCGGTTGTGTGTGACTTTCCAGATGTGTTTCCCGAAGACATACCAGGAGTGCCACTTGACTGTGAGATCGAGTTTCAGATTGATTTGATGCCAGTGCCCAACCTATTGCTAAGGCACCGTATCGGTTGGCTCTGACCAAGATGAAAGAATTGATGGAGTAATTGCAAGAGCTGCTTGATAAGGGGTTTATTAGATTGAGTATCTCTCCTTGGGGTGCTCCGGTCTTGTTCGTGAAAAATAAAGACGGTAGTATGAGGATGTGTATAGACTAGCGTGACCTGAATAAGTTAACAGTAAAAACCGATACCCCTTACCGAGAATTGATGATTTGTTTGATCAGCTTCAAAGTTCCAGTTAGTTCTCAAGGATAGATCTTCTATCGGGCTACCATCAGTTAAAGGTGAAAGAGTAGGATGTCCCTAAAACAGCTTTTCGCATGGGCTATGGTCACTACGAGTTCCTTGTTATGTCATTTGGTTGGACCAACGCGCCAGCTTCTTTTATGGACTTGATGAATCGAGTGTGCCGACCAATGTTGGATAAATCAGTGATTGTGTTTATCGATGATATCCTGATTTATTCCAAAAGTGAAGATGAGACATTAGGAAGGGAGAAGTTGTATGCTAAATTCTCCAAATGCGCATTCTGGTTGCGCAAGGTCCAATTCTTGGGTCATATGGTGAATCCTGATGGGATTATGGTGGACCCAGCAAAGGTGGAGGCAGTGATGCAATGGAAGTCTCCAAAGACGCCATCCGAGATTCGTAGTTTCTTGGATTTGGCAGGCAACTACAGGAGGTTCATTCATGACTTCTCTAAGATCGCTTCTCCACTAACCAAGTTGACTCGGAAAGATGTGAAGTTCGTATGGGGTCAAGCTAAGAGAAGGCGTTCGAGGAATTAAAAATGAGGTTGACTCAAGCTCCTGTTCTGTCATTACCCGATGGAAGTGAAGATCTGGTGGTTTATTCTGATGCTTCCTACTTAGGGTTGGGGTGTGTGTTAATATAGAGGGGAAAAGTTATAGCCTATGCATCCTGACAGTTGAAGGTTCATGAGGTCAATTACCCTACTCATGATCTAGAGCTAGCAGTCGTGGCCTTTGCGTTAAAGATTTGGAGGAACTACCTATACGGTACAAAGTGCACCATATTCACCAACCACAATACCTTGAAGTACTTCTTCGAGCAGAAATATTTGAACATGAAGCAAAGAAGACGGTTGAAGCTTATAAAAGATTATGATTGCGAGATCCATTATCATCCAGGCAAAGCCAACATGGTGGCAGATGCCCTTAGCCGAAAAGAGAGACCCGAGCCGATTCGAGTGAAAGCGTACCAGTTGATCATGACCTTTGATGTGATGAAGCAAGTCAAAGAGTTTCAAGATGAGGCATTGAAAGAAGATCATCTCAATTCTGAAAGAATGAGAGTTCTGGTTGCAGAATTGGTTCAAAACATACTTGGTGTTAGAACACAATTTGGACGAATGTAGATGCCTCGTTTTGGGGATCTACGCATGAAGATCATGGATGAAGCTCACGAGGCTCAATACTCTATTCATCCCGGTGCTACAAATATGTACTAAGACATGAAGAAAGATTATTGGTGGTCGGGTATGAAACATGACGTAGTGGAGTATGTGAGTAAATGCCCTACTTGCTTGCAAGTGAAGGCAGAGCATCATAATCCATATGGAAAGATCCAACCTTTGGATATACCAGAATGAAAGTGGGAGCACATCACCATGGATTTTATTATGAAGTTGCCGCATACCCCCGAAAGGGTTTGATGCCATATGGGTGATAGTTGATCGTTTGACGAAGAGTGCTCACTTCCTACCGATCCACGAGACATATTCATCCGAGAGGTTGGTGGATCTTTTCATCAAGGAGATTGTAACTCGTCATGGTGTGCTGGTGTCTATTGTGTCTAATCAGGACACCCGGTTTACATCTAAATTTTGGAAGAAATTCCACAATGCGATGGGGACAAGGTTGCATATTAGCACGACTTATCATACTCAGACAGATGGTCAATCAGAAAGGACCATTCAGACGCTGGAGGATATTCTTCGTGCATGTGTTATCGATTTTGGAGGAAGTTGGGATGACCACTTACCGTTAGCTGAATTCTCATATAACAACAGTTATCATGCCAGCATTGGTATGCCCCTTTATGAGATGCTATACGTTAGGAGATGTCAAACACCCGTGTGTTGGGATGATATTGGTCAGAAGGAGTTAGGAAGCGTCGAGGTAATCGAGGCTATGACTGAGAAGCTTGAAAAGATCAAGGCCTTAATAAAGGCAACCAAAGATAGACAGAATTCGTATGCCGATAAATGACATAGACTGATTGAGTTCTAGGTGGGTGACAATGTGAAAGTCTCACCTTGGAAGGGTATCATTCGATTCAAAAAGCGGGGCAAGTTGAGCCCAAGATACATAGGGCCTTTTCGAATCATTGGTAGAGTAGGAGAGGTGGCCTATAGATTAGAGTTACCAGATGAGTTAAGTGGAATTCACCCGACATTCCATGTATCTCATCTGAGAAAGTGTCTAGCATATGAAGATGTGATTGTTCCACTGGAGGATGTCGAAGTAGATGAATGGCTTAATTATGTGGAGCAACCAGTGGCAATCATTGATCGAAAAGAGAAGAGGCTAAGGAATAAAGTGGTTCCTCTTGTGCATGTACAATGGAAGCACAGGAAAGGATCCGAGTCTACGTTGGGAGACTGAAAAAGAGATGAGGCAGCATTACCCACAATTCTTTGAGGAATAACAGGTATCAGAGACGAAACCTATATAAGGGGGGTGGACTTGTAACACCCGGCTATTTTTTTAAAGTCAAAGAAAGAAGAATAAAGTGAAGAAAAAGAAAGAAAAGATATTTTACCTAAGTTAAGGGGTAAAAAGTGTAAAAAGTACAAAAGTCTTCAAAAGTTGGTGAATAAAGCAACATGGCCGCCCATGTTGCCTATTCACATCAACTCTCGGAT
>BJCM01221019.1:0-37816 GCA_018326385.1 Flaveria bidentis | reverse complement strand
TAAATAAAAAAGTTTGATATTGTAAAATTTTAAAAACTTGATATTATAATGAAAAATACACTTTAAAAATATATGACATTATTTAAGTTTAAGAAATAAAATACACTTTAAAGTATTTTAATACCATTTTTTCTAAGTTTCATAGCATAATTATATTTTCAAAATAAAACAAAAAAAACTAGAATGTTTAAGAAAAAAATTAAAAAACACAATCTTAAATTGATATTATTATTGTTTTTACTTGGACTACTTATTTATCTTAACTCAATCATATCTTATTTACAAATATCATTTATAATTTTAAAATTTTATTACAAATTATTTCACGTATTATTTAATCAACACGCGTGTTACACGGGATACTATGCAGAGATATAGAGATAAGAGACATAGAAGGAGAAGTGTTTAAATAATTAATGAGTATATCTTTAACAATATTTTTTTAATAACTTACAAGAAAACACCTTCAAGTTTAATTTCATATTCACTATAATCCAATTATCTAAAACCCACACATATAGACCATTTTGTCCTTTAACTTGTGTTTCAATCAAAATACTCTATGAGTTAATATCAATTGCATTGGTGTAAATAAATCAAGTTTAAATTTAAATTTAACTCATTTAACTTAACAAAGTATAAGAATAACTTTTGTCGAGATTTTAATTTTAACTTTTTACACATATGATATATTTAATATTTATTTTTACTATATGTATGATATAGTATACATAACTTAATTTTTAATACAATTATATATAACTAGATAATTATGTAATTATATATTTATTACTTAAAATAAAAATTATCATATTTATTTAATTGAAATGTAGCTTAATCACGACTTAGTCAAACTCTATATATAAGGTCAGGCTCATTTACTAAGTTAGCTTCATTTAGACTTAAGCTCAAACTTAATTTCATTTTATATTCGACTTGATTCAAGCAGATTTTATTAATTTAATGTTATGTAGCTAACGAATAAATCGACTCTTATATATAAATCTCTAGGCTCCATGTTTCACGCTGATCTTATATATAATGATTAAAAGAAGTGTGTTTAGTAAAAGATAAATTATGATACTTAAATGTTGTGTCTCACAATTAAAAATTTTCAAATCCTTGAAAAGATAAATTTGTTCCAGAAAATCTAAAATTATTGTTAAAAAGTTAATAGATAAGGTACTATATATGTAAGAAAGTGCAACAAAAAGAACTCAAAAGACAAATAAAAAACATTCTAGGGACATACTTGCAAACTTTCATACACACACAATGCAAAACACACACCTTAAAAAAGAAACAACACAAGGTGGCATTTTGCTTCACCGAAATTGTAACGTCGATTGCATCACATTTTCCATTTTAATTCTCTCTCACGACTCACGTTTTCATTTCTAAAATCATCGGTGGTGTGTGTGTGTGTATATACGTCGACCCACCGACTTCATAGCAAATGACACGTTGATTCAAACTTTATTTCTGCTAACATCACTT
Organism: Flaveria bidentis; assembly: GCA_018326385.1. NCBI lineage: Eukaryota > Viridiplantae > Streptophyta > Magnoliopsida > Asterales > Asteraceae > Flaveria > Flaveria bidentis. The sequence continues at coordinate 36,319 of BJCM01221019.1, read as the reverse complement.
GTCGGTCGATCATACATTCATATATGATATATTGATCATATAGTGCACTTGTATCGCTACGGTTCGATTGATTTGAGTTCTTTTCAAGTGGGTTTTGTTTAGAACGTACGTACACTTGATCATTGTTTTTGTTTGCTGATTTTGTGAAGTTGATTTGCAGCATTTGCATGATGGATGGTGGTGGAAGTAGCAGTAAACACGTAGTTAATTGGGATAATGATATTGAGGTGGATTTGGATAAGTGGATTGAAGAAGTTTTGGCTGATAATCTTGGTGAATCTGCCAAGGATTCGGGGTAAATTCTTGATTATGTTTCGGTTTCTTGTTATTTGATTTGAGTTTTTGCTAAGTTTGTGAGTAATGTTTTGCATGTTTGAGCAAGATCGCGGTAATTCGGATTGGTTCCACCAAGTGTTTGTGGTCAGGGGGCGAAGCTTAGTATGGGTTGGGGCTTTTTTCATCAATAGTGTTATTTTTCGACTCGTTAATATAAATTTTTTAATATATATATAGAGTTCGCGCCCTTTTGTGATATGATTCAAGCTTTGTCACTGTTTGTGATAATGTCTTGGATGAGATTTTTTGTTGATTGTAGAAACTAGAGATATTCATGGTCCGGTTTACAATGGTTTGATCTAAAACTCAAATTGTAAACCGAATTGTCAAAGCCAGTTTTTCTAAAAGCAAATCACGTGTAACCATCAAATTTTAAACCGGTCAAACTGACCAAATTTCTTTGATTCGGTTCGGTTTGGACGGTTTATGAACACCCCGGTAGAAACCGTTGATCCCTTCACTAAATTTTTGTTTATATAATAAATCTTTATAGCCTTTTAGGTTTTCAAGAGGTCGATGATTAATCATAATTTCTAAAAGAGGTTATAATTAAGTTTATAAAAAGTTATTATCTATTATTTATACTTTATATTTGTGTGTGTGTGGTCATGAAGATATATGTTTGAGCTGTATGCTTTTAACACATATTAAGGAACCGATTCTTAGATCAGCTATTACCGTGTATCATTTGCTCACTCCAACTGTTTTTATCGGCTATGCTATTTTAATCTGTATTATTATTATTATTTACTATTTTTGTCAAATTGTCATATTTTGGTTTTGTTTGCAAAATAGTTCTGCTAAACTTTTAACTATGCTGTACTTTCACTTGTGTTTTATTATCTTTCCACGCGATTTCGCGTGGTAGATTTACTTGTTATGCTTGTTGAATCTATGGTACTAAGATTGTTCAGAAGCAGTTGCGTGATAGTCGTAACTTTAATTCCTCGTGGCTTACTAACTGGATTATTTATTGTTGATTACCAAAGAAGAAAGTTTATTCATCAGAATGTTATTCCAAAAAGAAGTAGAATTTTTCTATATGATTGGAAGAATTTATAATTAAAACAAAGAGAAGACATGAATGCAAAATGTTGATTACATGTCTTGTTTTTACCAATTTTTTGCAAGTCTTTTAAGTATGAATAAAAAAGGAAGTATAAAGAAATAATTTAAAGAGTTTATGTGTGTGTTCTGAGTGCAACTTGGGGCTTGAAACCAACACTATTGTGTTGGACAACAAAACATTTGATCTTGTTTACTGTTAGGGTTCCATAATTTTCTATCATTAAAGGTCACTATTTTTAGTTATCTATACTCTAGTGTACATAATCACATTATTCACCAAAAATGTTAAATAACATGAGTTATAGCGAAGAAATTAACCTCTTGAAGAACATTCAAGAAAGTTCTTATGAAAAGACAGCCTGATAGATTTGTATACCGTTTATTAATTGCATATAACGCGTAGAAGAGTTATCAAGTCTCGTCATACATGTTTGTTCCCTTTAGGTTTATGGCGGCGGTCTTTTGTCGTTTACTTGCACACAAAAGAGATCCAACTTCTAGCCTTCTACTAATTGTCTTCATTGTACGTGTATATTTGTCGTCACCTGATTACGCACATTCTTTCCATAATCTTTACGTATGCACATCCACGTGACGATCAACTTATGGAATTTTTCATTAATTGTGAACATAACTTGTCATCAACATTATATATCTATCATTGGATCATCAAGCACACTTTTGCTTGCGTGCATGCGCTGTGTGTATTTATGTCGTGTTTAGGTTCACACGTGAGTTCCCGTTGGTAAAGGGGCAAGGCATGCTAAAAATAAACCTTAGCCCCTTTATTTTTCCATATTTGACCAAGAGACACCCAGGGGATAGCTTGCTTTTACAACTTTTAATATATGTGGTAGTTTAGCGCTAACACTAGTATATTTGTAAAACAATGTAAACATATCAGTTAATTATAAGGTTGATTTTAAGGCAAATATAATTTTGTTTTAGTATTAATGTTCTTTTTGGTTACTGATGTTGAAAGCAAGATCCATGTTTAGGTTAAATTGTGAGTAACTTGTTTATTTTCATGGCTAGTGTGGACACGACGGACGTAGATCCAAATCAACCTAGTGAACCCATCATGTCAACTATAAATGACGGCACAAATTTGGAAGGAGGTTCATCAAATGTGGTATGCTGATAAATTCTTGATTCAGTCATTTATACATCCACTAGATGCTTGTAATTGTCTTAGTTCAAGCTTCATGTTTCTACTTTTGCGTCACATGGAGTTATTGAAAGAGTTGGTTTCGCTCTTACAATGTTGAGTATCAAAACAAAGATCTCTTTCGCGCCATATATGGTTAACAAGTTGAAAAACATATATTCAGTTAATCTTATTAACTAAGAAGACTTTGATGATCAACTTGGACTATATCAACAAATGCTATTCTAATTAAGTCTATCAAATCTAAATCAAGAGAAAATCATTATGAAATTGCTTTGGGAACTTCTTTGTAATTGCATATTTCATATATCTGATTTATCTAGCATTGACAGCAATTTATCTAGTCATCCAAGGAAAAATGGTGAAAAACATGCAAACTTTCTGCATTTTATGATTATTATTTTGACACGATTTTATGCAGCCGCAAGCTGAAATGACCCAAGAGGTGATGCCAGTGAGCATTTCGACTCCCAGCAGTAACACAACCGCAATGCAGAGTGAAGGTAACATGTTAAAGATTTGTTATAAAATTCTGCACTTCAATTATTTCAAAGTTTCTAAAAATTCTGTTAAATGAATTAACAGCTTCTATGATAACGATGATAAATATGATAATTATGCTTTTAATTGCAGGAATCTTATCTTCTGCAGTTAAACTAATATCTACTATATCTGCACAAAGTTCACAGTCACAAACAAACACAAATTTCCTCCAACATCACACGTTACAGCCAGCCGAGGGGCCCCAATATCTCATGATACCGCCATCCCAGGGTCCCCCACATCGACCGTTGCTGCAGCAGGACCGCAAGGGCAAGGGTGTTCGACAACCAACAACACAGTCATCAGCAAATCAATCAAACATGACATTTGGTAACCAAATGAACCAACTCCACTACCAAATGCCATTAAACCCGCTTCTTCCCTCTACAGCGCCTCTGCTTATTAATACACAAGCGGGCAATCTACAATATAGTCAGGCATTGAGGGCACAAATTCTGCAAAACCTGAATCAGCAACAGTTACAGTTACCCCAGGCGACAGGGAGCTTGGGGAATTTGATGTCGGTAGGGCAGCAACAAGGATGTATTAATAGTTTAAACTTGTCAGGTAACTCAAAAGCTAGTAACTTTAAGTCTTTAAACATATTTACTTTCTGGTTTGGGTCCACTTATACTCATGTAATTGTAATTAATCGTTGCTATGTTAGTGATTAGTAATTGTCTTGTGATCTTAATTGACAGCTCCCGTCGGGTTTGCACCTCCTAGTCAGTTTCTTTCATCCACTGCTTATCGTGAGTATGTTATAAGACAGGTAATTATCCTGATTTCCAGCTAAAAGCTCATTGTGCTATTTGTTCATTTGATGCAGTATCTCTATAATATCTTTTGATGGTTTTAACAATCTCTCGCGGATATAAAGTTATTCAATATGGTTTGCAGATTCGGAAAATGAAGGAGAGATACTCAAATGACCTACTGAAAATGCACTACAATGTGATAGAATTGCGCACTCGGGTCCAACTCAATCACACCATCTTTCACACCATTTATCGATGCATAATTCCTTCTTTCATTAAGCTGTGATTCTCCTTTGCAGGCAAAAAACATGGATGACGCAGATAACTACCAAAAAGTCCAAGATTATCTGGAAAAGATGATAGCATTCTTGGACACATCTAGAGCTGATTTGCTTCCAAGAAGCGACGAAGTGGTCTACGATTATATGAATAAGTTCGTCAACTATATGAGCTATCATATGAACAGGCCAGGCGCTTTTTCTCTGCACCGTGGGCCTGCGCCTCAACCACCTAACGGACCACAGGTGCAGCCCCTTGGAGCCATCAAGTGGCAAAACAATCCATCATTAAATTTATCTCAAAGGCTTGCAAATCTAGAAGCAAGTATGCTGAAATTCAATCAGAATTTCCCTTCAAGGAGACCACATGTACAACCACCAGAATCAAGAATGCAAAGTTCATTGAATAGTATATCCGTCCAAAAACCAGCGAATCTACCAAGCATTGGTTCCTTCAAAGCTCCACAGCCAGGTGTTTCAAGCACGGTACAACCGATAAGATTAGGACCAAATAGTACCAATGTTGTCGGTTCTGGTTCTCCACTCAGTTTCTTGTCAAGCACAACTGCTAATAATTTTCCATCTCGTCTACTTAACCACCAACCGCCTGTGGTGAATCAGAATTTAAACTTAGACAAAATGAAAGCACCAATGGACAAAACGAATGAGGTTACTGAAGCGAAAGTGAGTCAGGGGATGTCTCCTTTGAGTTCAGGATTGGTGAATCAGGGCTCTTCCCCTCAGACTTATCTTCCGTCAACTGTGAACCCAACTACTCAGCAAACACCAGTGTCATCTTCAAGATTTGATGTCAACAGCGTTTTGACGCCACATGTGATAGCTCGTTCATCTTTTTTACTTTCTTCCACTTCATCCCCTTCATCCAATCAGCACTCTTCTGGTGTTTCCTCATCATCAGCTGAAGATATTCAAAAGACTAAAGCACCCATGGATCCATCTCCCCACGAACCAGAAAACTCAAAATATCAGGTTTTTCATTTAGACAATGTTATACACATGTTAAAACATAATTTTAGAACATCATTTTTTTTATTTTTCTCTTCAAACTAATATTTTTTTGCTGCTGATTGTTATAACTGTTTTGCTATTTCAGGCAAAATCAGTATCGCCGGATGCATTGGGTTCTGACTCATATGACATTAACTCAAACGAAAAGGCGGTGGAGGTCATACCAAAATGTGTATCTTTCAATCTTGTTGGTACATATATACAAGATGACATGAACATTATGTTGGAAAATGATCACGAGCCACTACAAAAAACAAAACGTGAATTAAGTTCCCCATCAGTGTACGGTGATCAGTCTGCTTCTCAAGGACAGGACATACATTCAACAGAAACATCAATGAACAAGAAGAAGAAAATTGAGGTAAATTTATAGCATAATTTTGTTACAAGTTTTCTCATGTTTATATTCTTGATCTCTTGTATGTGGTGTTTATTCTCCTTGAATCTGTTTGTTTCTAATAGAACACATGGGCGATACTGGAGGAGATCAAAGAGATCAACAGCAAACTATTTGAGACATCTATTAGTGTGGTGTTAGATACTTCTGAAGATAATGTTAACATGCTTGAAGCTCATGAAGGAACCATAGTCAAGTGCTTGTTCAAGAGTGTTTGTTTCCCTGATTTACTCGATCCACAGGGAGGCGTTATATCTGAAAAGGTATTAGCAGCAACCAAATTTGTAGCAAAATTCAGTTTTCCAAAGCTTAAATTCACAAATCTAGAGCAATAATAAGAAATAATCTTAAATTTGTTTCTCAACAAGGGAAAATTTTAATATAAATGGCAATTTACAAATACATCGCGTTAGTATGACTTTTCAACTCTAGTTCAAAAGACTCGGTTAATATCAGTGGCATCATTTGAAAATTGGGCAAGAAAAACAGAAGAAATAAAAAGGCATATATTGTAATATGAATCTTAGGTATATATTTTTCATCTTTGTTAAAAACTGATATTTGCTTCTTTAAACAGATACCAGAGTTTGTCATACTGCTTGCTGTTCCGGCTAATTATCCAGCTTCTATACCTACAATCATCAAATCGAGCCGTAATGTATTGAAGTAAGTAATGATGAAATATTCAAAAGTAAAGTTAGAATTAACTAGCACAATACTAACAAATATGTACTGATATAGTGATATTAACTTATGAAAATCTTTTTGCACTAATCTTCCAGCAGTGAACCTTGGGGAAAGCTTTATGAGGAAATGATGATTAAGTTCGACCTTTCGCTTAGTGAGGTTACTGGAATACCTTCTCTCGGAGATATCGCAAGAAATTGGGATGCTAGCGCGCGTGCTGTAGTGACTGAGTTCATGCAGAAAAGAGATGGAAACATCTTTAGTTCAAGGTACGGAAGTTCGGATAACTGCATGAATGGTTCGATTACCTCTAAGTAGTCCTCAAAACAAAACTTATAACTGTTGTGGATTTCAAACTTGTTTACTTTCTGTCTGTGGTTGTCATGGTGTGTCAGCTTATGGTACTATGATAAATAAGTATGTAATACATATGCAACTATTTTATTTGTGTTAAGTGCTTAAGTACAAAAGTTATATGCGTTTATAAATTTTTAGACCATGACTCGGTTTCTTATGATCAATTCTAAGTCCGTTTGGTACCAGTGCAAATGACACAGTAGTGAAATAAATAACTTTCCTAGTGAATTGTGCTAGTAATCTTTAAAAATTATATAGTTGTAAAAATTGGATAGCATATATACTGTGCAGTTTTTTATTTGCAATATTGTTAAAACCGGACCAGACGTTTTGGACCAGAACTGGACCCTAACCAGTTGGGCTGGCATGGGTTGGACCAGTCAGTTTTTGCACTAGTTGTTGGGCAGTTCTGTGTACTGTTTTTTGTCGAATTTGTTCTAGACTAAATACCCGCATACAAGAAAAAATATTATTTTGATTTTTCAAAGAAACAATGTATATCTTAAATTCTTTTAAATATAAACAATCATAGTCTACTATTTATTTCTTCAACATCACCGTTCAAATCAGACGTTTTGCCTAGGGTTTCGTGGCAATGAATCAATGTGTTTAGAAACCCTTATCATCACTGCACTTCATGGTGATAACTAATAAGCCAATTGAACAATGAGTTACCAAACTAAATAATCGTGTTCAGATCCTAACATGATTGTTTAGAAATATGCTATATATGAATACGAGTGTTCGATTAAATGTGTTACTCAGTGCCACTACAACAACCAAACACAAACAAAACATTAGTTTTGTTCACGATTAATGACACGTTCATCTATCATTTGAAGTGTTGCTGAGTTATGTTTCAATACCAGGACCAATCTGTGATTATTCGTGTTCTGTCCACTACAGACCACTAGAGGATTTTTTATGTGTATGGTTTTGGTTGGTTGTATATACAGGTCAACTGGTTATTTCTTGAACTATCACATCCTTTGTACATATACGAATTGAATAATCACAAAGGTTGTAACCAAATTTCATAACTGAATCAACACAATCCTTTAAACCATTTCTAAACCAATTTGTGACTACTAAGCCAACCATCATGATCCCTTGGTTTGAATCATCAAGAAATCATGAATTCATGACCCTTTATTCAACCATTGTGACTTTTAAACCAGTCCTGTCAACCAATCGAGCTGATCCATTTTGATCGTGTTACTGCTAGTTTGCCATTAAAACGCCATATTACATTCAAGGTAACGGTGTGTGTTCGAAGATGGGATCAGGTCTAACGTATAGTTCTCTAAGACACAATAAAACAACGTATACAAAATTTCTTATCAACACCACACTTCCTGTGATAACCTATTGAACTAAGGTCATAGGGTATACCTCGTGAAATGATGAGAGGTTCGCACAGCCCCCACTCGTTGGAAACACCACTCATGTCTCTCATGAGCGAGCCGTGAATGGTGAAAGCATGAACCCAAGTACTCACGCCGTGAAGTGGGACGATTTTGGTTGCTTTTCGATCGTTCGCAGGGTGATGACCTTTTAACAGTCATATTCATTTAAAAGAAAGTTTCTAAAAACAGCAGTGTATAGACGACTCAAATGTCATTTTTACACATTAAACTTGCATCTACTGATAAAAATACCCAAATCAACCTATCATCTCAAATGAATTATTTATTCAAATCTGATCTATTATTGATGTAATTTATGTGGCTGTTCAAACTTCTAAATTCGAGTGGCTATTCATATTGCTAAATTTTATTGAACCAAGGGTATTTTGGCAGCACACTCTATCTCTAGCGATAGAAGTAAGGATTACCCTCATTTTACCCTCCCCAAACCCTACTTTGTGAGTTGAATATTGCTAGCTCGTTTGTTTGTTAAAATTTTATGTTTAAATTTTCACTTATAGAACCTAAAGGTACAATGATGGAGACGAGTGAAGGATCATGAAAGTTACAAAAGTTGAAATCAAATGATGGACCTTTTCATCATTGCGAGAGATGCATGTCTACAGTTTTAATCGATATGCAGTTAAGCGATTTAAAAAAAAAAAAGATTGATAATTGTTTTGTGGTTTGTGTTGATCTGATTAGGTAACAATGACAAGTGTGTTGCTATAAATCTCAAATACCTGAAAAGTTCCAGTGATAATAGCAGAATAAAAGTTCGAATTATGAGACAAATAAACACTGGTTTTTGTAAATATGACACTATCAACCATCCAGAGTTAGAGTGTTACAGTATCTGTATTGGTAAGAAATGGATGGATAACATATAATGTTTGCGCATGACAAATCTATTACTAGTGCTCACCTTGGTTTTAAAAATGGTGCCACAAGCAACTGATGTGCTCGCAAGGCGCTTGAGGTGATCCGATGAACACCTCAGGGTGGCTGAAGCGCAGCATTTCTATGAGGCAGTGATGAGGCGTTTGAAACGCCTAATTAGGAGCCTTCTAAAATTGACGGTGAAACCTTCTAATTTTTAAGTTGTGACTAGAATGAAGAAGAAACTTTCGTATTTTTCAACTGCCATAGTTGGAAACCTTCAGAATTTTCAACTGCCTCCTGAAATTAGTGCCAGACCATCTAGATCTGACACATGAAGCTCATGCCTCATGCCACGACTTTCGTGACCAAATCACCTCAAAGCGCCTCGCATTTTTTAAAACCAAGGTGCTCACCAATGACCATCCAAGGGCAAGACTTCGACTGCAGTAGTGCTAGTTTCATAAAACATACATTTTTTCCATTGTTAGAATCACAACAACATCATGTCAATCCACCTTCTTAAAGAGTACATGACGCCTTACGATAATAAACCAATGAGAACATACCCATACACACATTTATGACACGGGACCTATGCAGTATGCACTATTGAGAAGGGTTCCTATGAATTTTGCAAAGAAGATCGGCTTCCATGACTCGAACAATTGCTTATATGGCTTTTATACAGGGTAAAAATAACACAAAGGAATCGAATGCGACCTAAAGGGTAGATGGAAAGGATGGCAGATTAGCCCTTCGCTTTTCCGACATATAATTATCTACAGTATACAATAGTGGTAATTTGGCTATTATAGTATAATGTACAGTTACTTGAAGCTAATATATAAAAAATAATTTAGTACCTGTTTTTGTCCACGAATCAGTGTTTTCTTCAAAATTCACAAGAATTTCCTAACCTCTGTTTCAACAAGTTCGTCTTCTGCTTCTGCTCAAAAGCCTCTGGTAAAAGCTCCTCGAAATGCTCCAAGAACGATGACCATTCATCTTCCTTCATTTCCTCAAACGAAACACACACACCCGTATCATGATTATTGTTAGAAGCTGCAAAACTCACGCTTCTTAATATTGGTATCCCAGATGGAGCACACCTATCTTTAATATCACTTTCTTGTATTAATCGTGTCAAACGGGGATCAGTTAGCTTACACCTTGCTCCTTCACATGAACATTTCATCATTTTTTGTGGTTTACTGTTTGCTGAATGTGGTGAAACAACTTCATTGTGGTTAAAACTGTCTTCAAATGCCTTATCAAATGCAAACATTTCGTCAAATTCTTTAATTTCATCACTTCCATCACTACTTATTTCCATATCCAAGTTAGCCTTTGCATTTACACAAATATTCTCCAAAACACTTGAACTTTCTTCACCTCCAATGAAACCCCGTGTCATCATTTCACCTATATCAGCAAGAGAAAGCCCAGCAGCAGTTGCCCGTTTCAAGAATATGGTACAAAGTATGTATACACGCACAGAACACTCTCTAATTAATGGAAGTTCGGTTCTTAAAAGTTCAGCGTCTTTAAATGGATCAAGATTTGAGATATAATCAGCTTCTATTTCTGAAAATGGCACTGAAGCTTGGGGCCAATGTAACCATTCGAAATATGGGTCATCTAATGACTCGGGTAAACAAAACCCATGGTCAATTGGGACAAGTTCAGCCATCCCAGCAACATAGCTCCCATGAAAATTCTTCACAAGCATGTTCCCTGCATGACGGTCCAAATTAAGGAGCCGAATGTCAAGTATGCCGATACGATGAACAGAGCAAACCGAGAACCTAGATGGGCCCAAATCTCCTGCATCTGTCTCGTGTTCTACATAACGTTGTACTGATGTGATTTTAAAAGGTGGGTTTGAATCCAATCCCATGTTTCTGTTTACATTAAACATCACATTACAGATTTTAACAAGTGCTGATGGAGGAACACCAGCAAAGCCACCATGATCAAGCAAATAAGCAGCCAGTTCACGGAGCCCCGTTTCACCCACCCTGATAGATCGTTTCATCCCCGGCTGGCCCAGCATCCGACCTGCAAACCCTTTAGGATTGTTGAATGCCAATGGCTCTTCATCAGCTGGCTTCACAACTGCAATAGTGTTACCTTTTTTTGATTGCAAATAGTAAGCTCCGCCAAGCCCACTTGACACTGGTGTCGGTTTGACCCCTGATGCTAATGCAATGGCAACCTCAGCTACAAGAGCATGAACCTTTGGAGCCTTTCGACCGCTAATGATTTCAATTCTTGGATTAGGTGATTCAGACTCTTCTTTTGCTCTAGTGGCTAAAGAAAGGCATGGGGTGGAAACACTTTTGTGGAGACTAGTGGGGATATTGGATGTTTGTGTGATGTTGTGTGTGATGTTATGTTTGAAATCGTGCATGTGGGAATCGAAATGAGAGTAAGATTGGAGTCTGCATTTTGGGAGTTGGGCGAGTGGCTTAAATCCATGATTATGATCAATGACTACAGCCATCCTGACGTAAATAGTGTAGGTAAGAATGGCTGTAACATACTAAAGAGCAGGTTTTAAGAAAATCTTTCAGAAGGTTCGTCTTTGCATAGGAGATTAGCCGTCACATGCCTACCAAATTCCAAAACAACAATGAAGAATTACATCTTATAACACATATACTGTTCATGTAATTTCACATCTGTCAAAAACACATTTACAAATTTACTGGAATTAGCACCAAGAATCAATCGCATTTCAAAAAAAAGATGAAGAATTACATCTTATGAGACATTACTTTTCATCTTTATGCAAATCACATCTAGTCAAGAACACAAATATACAAATTTACAGGAATATTAGCACCAAGAATCAACCAGATTTCAAAACAACAACGACGAATTACATCATATGAGACAAACTTTTTCATCTTTATGCAATTTCACATCTAGTCAAGAACACATATACAAATTTACAAGAATATTTACCAAGTATCAACCAGATTTGAAAAACAATGAAAAATTACATCTTATGAGACATTGTCATTACTGTCATATTTTTGCAATCTCACAACCGATAAATTCCACATAATGTTACAAACTTTAGGGAAAAACCGACCCACAAAATCAAAAGAATTTCAAGTCCTTACTTTGCATTGGCATTGGCATACACAACGAGATCGCATATGTCAATTGCAAGATCCACGTCGCTAATCTCCAACAACCTGTCACATGATCAATTCCCATCAAAACAATTGCACAAAAATACCATCTTCACGTAACAAGAGATCGATTGAATGATACAATACCATCGTCAAATCGTCAATTCCCTTGGTCCTCCGGTAACAGAGTACGACGATCAGCAGCAAGAGGGTACGAAGCAGCAATTCGCATGATAATGTGAAAAGGAAGAAGGTGAAACAGTGGGCATTCAGCAATTCGATCTACTAGTCCCCCATTCGAAATCCAATTGCAAAAAGTGTGTTTGTGAAATTGGTGAACAGAGGGTGGTGGTGGTGGTGGTGGTGGTGATGGTGATGATGGAGACCCTGAACACTTGTGAGGCGTTCAGGGGAGCGAATGCGATTTGGGGGACGCGAGAGAGAAGAAATTGTTGCAGAAAAATCGAAGCTTTTGTAATGTGATCAAGAAGATGAAGGAAAGAACGACCCTTCTTCTCTCTTCTTGAAGAAAATGCTTGCCTCCAAAAATACTTTTTCATTGTTTTTTAAATATTTTTTGAAACAATTTTTATTACTGGTAAAATAATAATCAAATCTGTTAGGATTTAAATTCACAATCATTCGAAAAGAAATACATCAAAGTTACCATCATGGTATCTCCTTGAGTGCAATTATTTATGTTTGTTTGCCAATGATTTCTCGATCAATTGATTTGGAGGAGGCGTCGCATGGTTTGTGAAAACGAAAGTTATGGATTCGAGTCTCGGTTGATGCAATATGCTACATGATGAGCTTTTGGGTAGTGGGTTTCTCCAGGAATGTTGGCTGATTGCATTTCCAGCGTTGTATGTGTTCACGGGTGTGAGGGGGCTTTCGCTAATGGGTTACTCAGGTGACCGATTGTGCGTTGGCCGTTTGAGATAAATAAAATTCTTTATTTTTAATGTTTTGTATTTTTTTATATGTTCCGTGTAGGACTAGCAGTTCCTAATATGAACAATATACTATTAATTTAGGTTTTGGGTTAACATATCTAATCTTTTAACAAGGAGGTCATGTTTAGGATGACCTATTTAATTGAATATTCATGTTAGGTTTAACTTGTTTAACTATTTTTATACAACCGAGCCCAATTAACATGTTTACAACTTGATTTTTACCTGTCAACTCACCCTCGTTTGGTATGTTTAGATGAACGGGCCAAATGGGTCATGTTCAGGTTATATGATTTTAAGTGTGTACGAGTTATAATCGATGATTTTGACATGAATAAAAATCCAAGTTGCATTCAGGTTAAAAGATTTGGGAACCCGCTAACTCATAACTCATCAATTTATCAACTAACATGATTGACACCCCTTGATTTGATTCATGTGATGGAATCATTAAAAGAGGCCCTACTTGGTAACTTATGTGAGTGCATGTTATATCATTTGTTTATTAACAACTTAACAAAAGTTGAACTAATTGCTTCCGTAGGTAATTCTTCCTTTATGATTTTGATTATACATTTAAGGTAGATAAAATGCCGTACCTGGTACTTGATTTACCTCTCATTCGGCACAAGATTCAAGTAATGTCTAGATCACTTAGATGTATACAACATTATCACACACTTATGGAGGAGATAGTTTTCCATGATTTAAACCCATGACCAAAAGGTTATAAAACAACAAAATTACTAGTCGCTTCAAAATCCGTACTCATTTGAGGTAACCAAAAGGGAATAGTAATAAAAGTTGGTTTATAATAAGTGGTAACCATTGTAAACCACTTAAATTGTTGTATGTTTTTGCTTGCTCCTACATGCATCGTCTATCATACAATTGGTATGAATATATATAAGATGTTTTGTACAATGTGTTTTATACAATTTATATCACATAAATTATGGGGATTGTTATCTGATCACTAAATAGTGATTAATAGAATAGGCTCAAAACTCATTTCCTTGTTATTCACACGATTTATAGATACAATATTATCTATGGACTACCTCGCACTATTCAATAATTACATAATGAATACAAAGATGTCTAGTCTAATATACCCCCGCAGTCTAAGGAGGAGGGTCACGAATGCTTAGACTGGATTTGAGTCGGTGAACAGAACTCGGGGTAGGCCTTTGGTGAAGATATCGGCAAGTTGAACTTTCTCACGCACAAAGTGAATGTCTATTTCGATATGTTTAGTGCTTTGATGATGAATGGGATTCCCGGACATGTATATGGCCCTAACATTGTCACAGTAGGCCAGAGAAGTACGAGTAGGGGGCTGACCGAGTTCAAAAAGCAGATTATGAAGCCAACAAAGCTCGGCGACAACATTTGCGACGCCTAGAAACGGTTGTTTGTCGTTTGGAGGACCACGTCCCCTTTCTTTTTGACTATATGAAATCCACACTTTGACACCTGAGATTCCGTAACGAGTAGAATATCAAATTGTCACCAAGATAAACACAATATCCAGAGGTAGACCGACGTGTATCAGGGCACCCAGCCCAATCAGTGTTCGTGTAGAAGACAAGAGTGATAGGGGCAGTCGGTTTCATGTGAATGCCCATGCGCAAGGTACCTTTGACGTATCAGAGTATCCGTTTTAAGGCATTGTAGTGACCAGTGTGAGGATCATGCATGTGCATACAAATTTGTCAAACTGCGTAGGAGATATCCGGGCGAGTGAAAGTTAAGTATTGAAGGGCCCCCACCAAGCTTTGGTAGGTAGACGGATCAGGAATGGGGTCACCCGCATGAGAATCGAGCTTCCCGGAGGTGTCCACCGGAGTGTGAACCGGATTACAATCGAACATATTTGCTCGAGCAAGCAATTCAGATGCATATTTTGCTTGTGATAAGAACAAGCCGGTTGAGTCTTAAGTAATGGAGATGCCAAGAAAGTAACTCAAGGGTCCAAGATCCTTCATTGTACATTCCGAAGATAGCCGAGACATGAGGTGAGTCTTAGAACGGGAGAGGAGGTGATAAGGATAATATCATCCACATACAAAAGTATATAAGTTGTGTCAGGACCATGCCGATATATGAATAAAGAATGATTAGACGAGCTGAGACGAAAACCCAATGTGGTGACAAAGTCAGTGAATCATTGGTACCATGCACGAAGAGCCTGTTTTAGGCCGTAAAGAGAGCGCTTTAGGCGACATACGTGATTAGGGAAACGAGAATCCCGAAAACCGGTCGGCTGGTGCATGTAAACAGTCTTGGATAAGTGTCCATGCAGAAAAGCATTTTTGACATCAAGCTGTTTAATCTCCCACCGGTGAAAAAGAGCAATGGTCAACACGGTGCGAACGATGGCCGGTTTGACCACCGGAATGAAAGTCTCGTCACAATCTAACCCCACCTGTTGTGACCGCCCATCACAAACTAGTCACGCTTTGTAGCGCTCAAGAGAGCCGTCAGACTTGGTTTTGTGTTTGTAAATCCACATGCAACGGATAATGTTCATGTCCCGGCGACGAGGTACTAAATCCCATGTATCATTATTGATAAGAGCATTAAACTCATCTGTCATGGCATGGTTCCACACTGGGTTGGATAAGGCGTCGGATGGGTTACGGGGGAGAGGTTCAAAGGTGGTAGAAGTGTGAAGATTGAAGAGTTGTTTGGGTTTGGTTACGCTAGACATACTGCGAGTGTGCATGGTTCGAGGAGGTGGTGGAGGTTGGGGAGATGGTGATTGAGTTGGGGCTGGTGAAGATGGTTGGGAAGGGTTGGTGGTCGTAGGATGTTTATGGCGATGAGTGTATGTTTGGGTAAAGTCTAGAGAGGTGGCAGGTGGGATCGGTGGTGTAATGGGGGTCGAGGAGGAGGGGGTGGTGTATGGGGGACGAGTGTGGGAGAGGATTGGGAAGGTGTTATGAGAGGGGCGGGGAGAGATGGATTAGGAGACATGGATTCCCAAAAGGCAGGATGAAAGTCGAAAGAGTGACGAGAGTGAAGAAAATCATAGGGTTAGGGGGAAGGGTTGAGGTTAGCAAAGGGGAAAACATGTTCGTCCAAGACGACATGGCGAGAGACGATGATTTTGCGAGAAGAGAGACCGTAACACTTGTACCCTTGATGGTTGGAGGGATAACCAAGGAAGACGCAAGGTAGGGAACGAGGTTGGAGTTTGTGAATGGAGGTGGAGGGGAGAAGTGGATAGCAGAGGCAACCAAAGACGCGAAGATGAGTGTATGAGGGTGATTTGTGATAAAGAATGTGTGTTGGGGTGAAGGTGTTTTTGGTTTTGATGGGAGGATGTTAAGAAGATAGGTCGCCATTTGTAAAGCGTGATGCCAAAATGTGGAGGGTAAAGAAGCATGACTGAGTAATGTACGTATGATATTGTTGATTGACCGAATTTTACGTTCTGCTTTTCCGTTTTGAGACGAAGTGTGAGGGCATGAGAAGCGGAACGACATACCATTTGTGGTGCAAAAGTCATGAAACGATTTATTGTTATATTCGGTGCCATTGTCACACTAGAAACATATTATATTTCTTTCAAATCGAGTACATATGTAAGTTTGAAACTTAAGAAAATTAGTATACACATGTGATTTGTTGGTGAGGGGAAAAGTCCATAAATAATTTGTGTAACCATCAAGGAAAAGAAAATAATAACGATGACCACCGGAGCTTCTTACCGGGGAGGTCCGTAAGTCACTATGAATAATATCAACAGGTAAATATGTAGAAGATAAAGAATCATAAAACGAGAGTTTAACATGTTTTCCAAAAACACAAGATTGACATAAATTATTACTGGATGAAACTGAAATGGAATTATTGTTATATAAAATACATAATAAAGAAGTTCCCGAGTGACCCAACCGATGATGCCAAGATCTTGAGACAAAACAACAAAAGATGATGGACCGGTGACTTGAGCATGAGGAATGGAAAGAGGATAGAGGTCTCTGGTGCTGTTACATCGAAGGATAGGAATCCGCGTCTGGTAATCCTTCACAAGAAAGCCAAAGGGGTCAAATTCAATAAAAATCATGTTATCAGTTGTAAGGCGACGTACCGACAGGAGGTTTTTAATAATTTTAGGGGCATGTAAAATGTTGGTGAGTTGTAAAGGTGGGTAAGGTGGGGGTAAGGTGGTGGTAAGGTGGAATGTCCAGTGTCGTAAATGGGTATGTGGGAACCATTGCCGACAACAATATGGTTCGACATGGTATTATTGATATAATTTGAGATGTTACCTGTCGTATTGGACATGTGAGTAGTGGCACTAGAATCGAGGTACCAAGTGGGATCTGGGTTGAGAGTCATAGTATGTAAAGCATGGTCAATGTTGGTAAGCATGGAATGTTTAGAAGCAGCATATGCATGAGATGGAGATGCACCCAAAATACCGGCAGAAGAGTTTGGGGCGTGGCTAAAACCAGGGTGTGGACGGTGTAGTCGGATAAGGCACGGGTGGGGTGTTCCATGGTGGTGTAGGCCAAGGAGAGTTCCAAGGCATCCAGGGTTGAGAACAGAAATAGTTGCTATGATAAGAGCTGCGGCCTCGACCCTGGCCACGACCACCTCGTCCATGACCACGATAGAAACCGTCGGGTGTGCCTCTGCCAAAAATTCGTTGTTGCTGGATGATTCAGTGTGATCGCAGCAGTCACCGGTAGGAGAGGACGAAGCAACATGGAGGGTTGTTCCAGATGGTGTTTGATGGGTTTTGCGCGTTTCTTCCAAGCATAACTTTGATATGACAGTGTAGAAATTAGGGAGTGGAGTGGACTGTTGCAAGAGAGTGGCAATGTCATCGTATTGTTCACTCGGCCCCA
Organism: Flaveria bidentis; assembly: GCA_018326385.1. Lineage (NCBI taxonomy): Eukaryota > Viridiplantae > Streptophyta > Magnoliopsida > Asterales > Asteraceae > Flaveria > Flaveria bidentis. The sequence continues at coordinate 18,452 of BJCM01221019.1, read as the reverse complement.
CGATTAATTGTAAAACCAAGCGCTGATTTGATACAGGTGCATCGACGATAGACAACTTATCCGCTAGAGATTTGAGTTCTTGGCAATAGGAGGTCATATTAGGGAAGTTCTCCAACTTGGTATTAGAGAACTTGTTTTCAAGATAAAGAGTCCCAGATGGTTTGCTGTCAATGAAGATGTGTTCCAAGGCTTTCCATGCGTCGGATGCGGTTGTATCTGGTTTTAGAATAATGCTTAGAAGATCTCTGGAGATAGTGCCATATATCCATTGCAAGACGATTGCCTCGAGTCGTTGCCATTCTCTGTCTTTTTCGTTGGATTTAGAAAAGGATTTTTCGGGAGGAAAGATGTGATTGATAACCTGTGTAGCCAGGCAGTGGATCTTGAACAGCTCAACCCAAGATGTATATTGCCTGTTTTCAGCCTCAAGGGTAATGGGAATATAGTTCCTGATGTTAGTGACTATAACAACAGGGTGTAGGTGCGAGGTAGAAGATGACATAAAGGAGGAAGTGGTCATGGTGAATTGGCGGAAAGAAGAATGGTGGCAGGGTGGATCAGAGTCGATGGCAGGAGGAAGAAGAATGGTAAGGCCGACTATTAGGGTTTTTCTAGTAATCAGAGACGGCTCTGATACCATAATAGAATAGGCTCGAAACTAATTTCCTTGTTATTCACACGTAATATTTATAGATACAATATTATCTATGGACTGCCTCACACTATTCAATAATTACATAATGAGTACAAAGATGTCTAGTCTAATAGTGATATATGTCATAATAGTTGTTATTGCTAGCTTGAGATCATGATATATATACCTACTAACCTTCTGCGTGTTAAGCAACACAACTACGTGAAAACTAATCATATATAAGTTCAACCATATTTTATAGTTTGCATTGGTGACTTGTGTTGTCTTCTTTTATCTAGCGTTAGTTTACTGCTTTGAAGACAAGGATGATCTAGAGTGAGAAGAAAATATATCACATGATCAAACAAGCGAAAAAATCAATTAAAGAATATGTTATGTATCAATTTGGAGTAGAGTAGATGATGGAGAAAAAAAAAGATAATTTATAGAGAATTAAGAAGATATAGGCTCAATTTTTTAATGATGATTAGTATTGAAAGACTATTTGACTAATGATATAGCCATACACATGAGGAAAACACCAACTACTAAAAACTACCACTTACCTCATTGCCTACCATGAGTCAAAACAATTATCCAACACGAAATGAACTATGACCTACATTGCAATTCATATGCGAGGAGGTGGCACACTTGATTCATCCTCCCGCATGTGGAGAAGTTGTAGCGTAGGTGCCACATTCGCCCCTGTTTTCTAATTTTACTACATTTTCAATGACATTGCAAGAATATATACTCAAAAGGAAAGAACAGTTAGAATCTTGTATGATTATATATAGAGAACTTTTATTGCAGCAATTGCTTTCAAAGAGTCCAACGCCCAGATTTACATATGCTTTTATGACAACGACGATCCATGACAGAAAGTCAATAAAGTCAAATGGCTTCTCGGATTATGTGGAAAAGGTAAAAATGAACTTACAGAACTGCTATGCTTGTGATTTTTGGATCTTGGTTAGGGAGACGAATCTTCTCTTGTTCACCGTCAATTTGCTGCTTCTGTGGAACCACGGCTACTCCTGGTTGTGCTTCTTCTTGACCAGGATAAGATCTTGCACTACCGCAAACAAGTCCTTTGATTGTTGTTGATAGTTCGGTGTCCTTCAATAGGGATTCAATGGTCACGTGGACACCTGATGGAATAGAATTTTTGACGTTAGAATTACCCATTTGTCATTAACATTGTCGCATATAAAGTTGTTTGGAATCTTGATGAATCCTCACTTGATGGGTATTTTTCATATATTATGGAGGCATTTCAATGTGCATTTTGAAAGTGATATGTGAGTAATAATCAGAATCACATAACTAGTTGCAATAAAATGAGTAGGAGATATTGTTTGGATGTGATTTTGTTGTTTGAAGTTCAAATAAGATAAACAATTGTGAAGAAAAGGGGACATGCTTTATTGTGGCTAGTATAAAACTGATTATCTACGTGAGAAGCAGATCGAGTTCACCAAGCTGGTCGGGCCAAGTTTCCCAGGCCCAACAAGAGATTTTTCTCACCAAATGGCATAATAGGTAATAATAGGTAATAGGTAATACAATGCAACTTGAAGTTAGTCAAACATTATATGTCGAGAAAAACAGGTACACTTACGGAATCTCCAGTAATGCTTAGGATTTGTAGGATCATTGATTGTCTCCTCTACTGCAGGGCGTATTGTGTATTCTTCTTTCAATGCTAACAAATCCTGATGAACAATTAAAAAATAGCTCAGATATTTGCATAAAATGGTATAACTATTGCTACATGTTAAAAGGGGGTGTTTTGATGTGAGTTTTGAACTTGTTATGTGATACCAAATTATTTTTGTAACAGAACATGTTGCAACTATAGTGTTTGGATGTGTTTCAGCTGCTTGAAGAGTTGAAGGGGTAATAATTAGATAATAAGTTGTTTAATTTGGCTAATTCTCACTATTCTTAGAAATTAACGGGTAAAATGACCAAAAACATCATTTTATCTTGTTGAAATATAGAAATTAAATTATGACAACTTAATTTTTTACCAACTATGCTAATACTCTTTCATAACAATATGGATCAAAAAGAATTTGGAGTTAATTCCAACAACTATCTTTTTCCTAGTAGTATAATACAACCAACAATAACTAATGGGTGAAAAACTTCAAAATAAGCTAAAAAGGAGGGGCAAATAACAAACTTTAGTCTTCCATTAGGTAATCAATTTTGTTGCGGTTGGTTGTCTAGCCCCCTAAATAATCAGACAATCATTATCAAAATCACTTAATCCACGAGCTAGAAATTGATTATTGAAGTTGCAGCTGGGTAACTCAGATCCAATTATCCACGCGCCCCAAAAGATGAAATTATATAATATTTTTATTTGTCTAATCATTCTTAGGAACGTAATACCTGTAGAGGGAAAATTGCCCACATTGATGGAGACTCAACATGCTGACGCAACACAAAATATACTATTTCTGGAACACATTGCTTAGGTGGCAGACTGTCAGAACCAATCATGGTTTTGAAAAACGAACGTCTTCTATCTTCATCTTCTTCCCACCATGCTCGTAAGGTAGAACAATCATGGCATGAAGGAGCACACACCTACAACAAGTTCACCAACTTATTTTTAATGATTCATGATTTAGAAGTACAAAATGAGAAGAAAGATGATCCAAGAACATACAGTCATGTAATCGTATTGAGAAGGAATACCGAACTCCAAATCAGCCTCACTTGGCATACGTTGTATACGTAATCCTATTAATCCTAACTCCTGCATAACCTGCATTAAGTCATTTCAAAACATATGTCAAAAGGAATAATATTCAACAAAATGATATTAAAAGTATAATAAAGAAGGCATACTGGATGAACACAAGAAGGAATTAGGCCAAGATCTTCTCCACATGCTAACATATCTGATGAATTTAGAAGTGCTGGCAAAGTCTTCATGGCATTTTGGCGCCAAAGAGTCTCTTGTCGATGGAAATAGTAGTCGTAATACAATCTTCTAAGTATGTTCTTGCTGTACCGTAAGTAAAAAAAAATTGAAGTTGGAAAAACAGATAAAGGACACTTTTATATGCAATTTATTTGATGTATATATAAGTACCTGTGCTCATCTAAATCCTTGAAACTTGATGTATCTTCTAGGTTAAAACGAGGATAGAAACTTCTAGCATCCTCAGGATCTCTAATAAGCACTATATTCTGTCAAGTGCCAATGAACATTTCTATAATATTAAGTAGATAGAAACAGTAGTACTAAGAATAATATTAAAGAAGGAATGGTATGAATGGCACTAATTCAATTCCTTGTATACATAATTTGATATATTACCTGCACAAGATCAAAAAGATCTCGCCTTAATTTTAATTCATTTTCCAACAACAATTTTTTCTCAATTAGTGATTTCAGCTTAGCAGCGATCTTTTTCTCCATGTTGCAATCATCCTTGAACTGAAATATTGAAGGGTGTTAATACTTAATATGGAGGTGACAAAATGGGAGGAACATCACTTTGGGTATTGGGTCAAAAGTCAAAACAGGTCAGTTCGGTTGGGTTCGCCCAAAAAACTGTCTAAAAAATCTATCTTGGTATGTCATATATTATTAGAATAACATATCATTATTTAGTAACAAACAAAGTGTTTGAATAACATGATTTAGAAGATTAAATGCTATGAAAATACACTTCGGGCGACTTGCAATCCATTTGACCGGTTAGAGTAAAACATGGCAAATCGCTTCATTCATAAGTTTCCATTTCTAGTAGTATGTAAGGAATGTAAAGCACTGGTGCAAGAAAATTATACTACCTCATAATGGTTTTTCTTAAATTCATTCATGAAATAAGAGGCTATGACTGTCCATAAAGGTCCAAATTTTTCCTGAAAAAAAAAATCAAATAACTTCAATAAATATGACCCTTTGAATAATAAATAGAATCAAATAAGTCATAATTAGAAATAAAGAAACCTGTAAGAACTCTTGCAGGATGTATGGTTTGCTCAATCGATCAAAGTCCCAAATTCCTTCCTTTTCAAGTTCTTCCTATAATTATACATATTTCTTATTAATATCATATACAGACAAATATCATTTTAAATAGACGAAAAGAAAACTGCATCTTATAATTTACCTGACTGAGTGGGATAGATGGTCTAAATTTACCAACTAGACCTGTCATTGCATGTTCTGGAAGCTCCCAAATTCTAAAGAAACCCAATATATGATCTATCCTGTAGGCCGTGAAATAGTTTGCCATCTTTCATCCAAAAAAATTGTCCAACAAAGATTCAATTAGCAAACAGAACAACAAAAGTATATTTAACAATAAATAAGTAAATAAATAAACATCTCAATATGATGTGAGAAACCTGTGATAAACGAGCACGCCACCAAGCATAATTGTCTTTAGACATTTCCTCCCAATTATAAGTAGGAAATCCCCAATTTTGACCATTTTTATCAAAATAATCTGGTGGGGCCCCTGTAGAGGTGTTCATGCGGAATAGAGTTGGATATACCCACGTATCTACACTATTTCTATCAACCCCTATCGGGAGATCTCCTTTTAATACCACTCCTTTCTCTTTCGCATATTCTGCTGCTTCTGACAACTAGTGATCCCAAAGAAAGTAATAATACTAAATTTGTTCTTATTATGCAAAATCTATATTGCAGAAAAGCATATTAGGCATATAATAACTTACTTGTAAGTGCAAATGGTACTGTATATAATAATGGAAGCATATAATGTCATAATGGAAGCTGTCCTTGGACACGAGCTTTTCAAGCTGATGGAATTATGATATAGATGTTAGAATATCAGCATATAGCAAAAGTTTTTTAATATCTAGTATATTTTGACATAATATCACTGATCTCATGACCACCTTATCTTTTGAAAATTGACTAAATGTGCCCCATTGGCTGTGGTCTGAAGTTTCAAAGAAATCTCGCAAAAAGCAAAAAGCTGCATACGGTTTCAACCATTCCTGTATCATACAATGAAAACAGATTAACAACATAAAGTCAGAAAAGAAGAAAAAATTTAGGAAACTTCAACACATACCTCATTTTTAGACAAGAAATTCTTGAAGGAGCTAGAATTTAGTATCATATCCTTCTCTAGATCAAATATCTTCTTGGAAATTGAAAGCTTTGTAGCCATAGTAGCCTCATAATCTACATCCTGCAATGAATTAAAATCTGGGAATTTACGTTTAAGGACCTTTTAGTTGAGGTTACAAAACAACAGACAAGTGTTACTTCCGCAAACATCAGCATTAAGAATGTAACTTTAAAAAAATAGCAGCTTAACAAGGGTATTACTTAATTCAAGATATTAAGAAAAATAACTCCGGTTAGCTGTAAAAGGAAATATGGAAGATTTATATGTCAACATTCAAGGTGGAAATTGTACTGGTCCTATTGTACTCATTTCAAGCTTACTTTTAAGTAGAATATGGTAAAATGTTTAATTACTTGTCGTTATGTAAGATTGATCTTTCAATAATTCCAATCTAAGTACTGTAAAATTAGCTTAAGTACCTGATGGATTAAAAAATTGCTTTATAACTATAGATAAATTTTTAAGTTATGGAAATGGAGGAAGAACTACCTTCCTGTCAAGCTCTGTCTTTGCCCTCTGTATCTCTTGCTGCAAAGAAAGAACAGATACACATAAGGGAAATACAATTGCCTTAATTAAACAGTAATATTGTTGACTACAACAAATTCAGAATTATTTCCCAAGTAACATAAGGTTCTTAAAACAACATCATTTTACTCTAATATTCTGTTACATCTCATAAATCTTGTGATAAAGATACAACTGATATCCTAGATACTGTATGAGCGAGGTAGTGGGACCTACATTGATATCATCTGGTATATTTTCTGAAAGTCGCTGGAGTCTGAGGTACAGCGGGTGCAATGCAAATACTGAGAGAGAGCTGCATAGCAATAAGGTAGTAATTACCATAATTACTTTAAGTTCTCAGTTCTCACATATAAAAAGTTCCCTAATTTACATTAAGGTGGTAAGGTGGCAAAGAAAGAAAACAAGAAAATAGCAAATATACCAAAAAGGAAACAAAAATTGTGTTGTAACTTATAATTTATACTCGTAACATAAATTTGCATACCTGTATGGATATGAATCCCACCACATCTTGTGCACAGAAGTGTCATTTATAGGCAAAAGCTGGAGTAAATGGAAACCAGAGTCAACAGCCCAGTCAACGACCAATTTCAGGTCAACAAACTCTCCGACTCCAACATCTTCCTCTGATCTCACTGAAAACATTGGAATTGCAACACCAGCACCCCGCCATGGCATTTCCTAAATTAAACACATAGTTAATTGAGTACAACCCGTTTTCATACATATCAAATAAAAAATAATCCATCTATCATCTTACTCGCATCATGCCATCTGAAAGAACAACATAATTTAGTCCACTGGCTGAAATATCAACCGTAACCTCCCGATTTGAACCATATTCTAGAGAGAAATTTCCATTTTTCCCATATTTACAATATTTGTATTTCAAAGGGAAAGCAGCCTTTGGTACTACACAGTCCCCTTCCCAAACAGATTCACCAGCAAAATTAAGTTTAAGTCCATCATGAACTTTCCATTTCCCCAGCTCCACTGAGCTGCCAATTACGTATATCTGTAACAAAAACACAGGCCCCATAGAAGTTACGCATTTATAAAAATGTTTGGAGTTTTAAATTTTAATAGGAAAAGTTAACAATTACCGATGTTCCTTCTGCTATATTTGGACAGCATATTTTGAACTGGACAATAACTGAATCTGAAAGCAGTGGAATTAATAAGAAGAGACATTCCAACATCAGACTAATAATAAATAAATACGTATCGAACAAATACCATCTTGATCCAGCTTATTCTGAATCGCGCCAAGAGGTTTCTCAATAGCCAAACTGCTACTTTTGCGAAAGATGACATTCTTGAATGCACTTTTGAAAGGAAGACTGTCACTACCGTTCTGCATTCAAGTATAGTAATACATTATGGAAAAAGATCAAGGCATATTGGATTTTAATAATCAAAACTATGCCTCATTGGCCTATGATAATCCATACAAGCAATTTGACGAATCATACTCCTAACTTTCACTCTAGTTGCCCAATGCAATCTCAGCAGTATAATCATCATAAACTAAACACTTGATTTACACTTGATTTCCCCTCGATTTGACTTGTAAGTTTCCCCATTTCATTCACAATCATCATTGTGAGTGAAATCCAAATTAAATCTTTCATGATTATGTTACTAGGAATGCCCTTGACAACAAAAAGTGAAAGTTTGGGGTGTCATTGGTCATATTACCATAATGAATTATCAGCCAACAGGTAATAGTTTAGATTGTTAAAATCCAGTTTGCCAAAAACTAATTATGTAACAAAATACCATTAAAAACACACTTTACCTGCCAAAGATCATGAAGCTCAACCACCTTCCCACTTTCAACTCCTTCTGGCAACACCAATTTCCTCTTATTCCCACCTTCCCATCTCAATACATTTTTCGCATCATCCACTACATAATAACTATACTCACTTTGAAACCCCGGTGGTACCGTCAAACTCCCACCCCATATCAGTTCATCACCTTCATGAAAAGGGGTCAACAGAAGACCCTTCTTCACATTTCCAGAACCAAGAACCGGTTCAGACCCACTCACAATCAAACTCTGACCCCATTCAGTATAATAAGGTATTCTAAATCGCACATTCACCGATACCAGAGGCTTGATCTCAGAAAACAACCCCAAATTCACCATTATCCCCAAATCTGAAACAATCCCAGATGAATTACACAGGATTTCACATAAGATTTCATAAATTTCATACCCAATAATAAAATTGAGTCATTTTCTTACTAACCATAAGATTAAAAAAGTTAACTTTATGTCAAGAACACACAAATTCGAGCAAATGCTATAATACCCAAATGAAATCTACCGAAATATTACACAACCCAAATGCAATTTCACGAAATGGACCAAAATACACCAAACCTTGCGATACCCATATCACATAAAGATCAGATAAACTGAAAGTGAACAAATTTAACGAAATGTGGAGGAAAATTTTGATGAGAACATAATCATAATTGATAATAGGTTAATGAACGATGTACCTTTGCTTGAACCGAGAGTAACTTAGTGTAGAAGTCGGTGTGGATAAGTATCAGAAAGCCCAATTTTGAGGAAGCAATTGAATAATAACCAGAGAAACAAATGTAGGATGGGTCTTTTGATTTGAGATTTTTTGTGAAAAAAAAAAGATATAAACAACAGAGTGAAATTGACAAGAAGATATTATGGCAAAAGGCAAAAGGTGTTGCTTTCACGAGAGAGTGGGTGTGGGGGCATAGCTGAACATTGATGAGGCTCGTGGAGGTTTGAGCTCTTTGGGAAGTGTCTTACTATAAATAAAAAATTGGAGTTTGTATGGAAGAGTGAGGTTATTATATGTTATCCTACTTAATGCAAAATAATAAATTAATTTGTTATATCTGAAGTTTTTTAGCAACTCATAAACTGATGTAAATTCATTTTGATTAAAATTATTCTAGCCATGTCGATATTGGTTCTTATAAACTTTACGATTTTAACTTTCACAATCTAACTTTTAAATTTTGAATTTAGGGTTTGGCACACCAAACCTATCGAATTTATGATCTTAGCTTTTAGGTTTTAGATTTTAGGGTTTAGATTTAAGGTTTGGTTTTAGGGTTTAGTATTTAGAGTTTGAAGAGTCGGTTCCAATACAACTGAAGTGAATTAAATGTGAGTTCGTTTGACAATTCTGCAAGACCGTTTAAGGGTACTTGCTTACAACACAACAACACAAAGATAAGAGTGTGCAACAACACAAAGATGAGAGTGTGAAACAACACAAAGATGAGAGTGTGCAATAACACTTAACTAGAAACTAGTTTCAGTGAGAACTAAGAAACACAAGTATTCAATAGACAGAATAAGAACAATACAAGTAGTTAGTTTTCAAGGATGATGTATATTGTTTTCTAGTTCCTTACAAATATTTACAAAGCAATGGTTTAAGATACAAAGGACCAGAAATACTTATACTACAACCTATAGCCGGCCATACTTTGAAGACCAGTTGTATACATGATCTAGACAACAACAAAATCAATGTAAAGTCAAAAGGTAGATTGCCTTTTGATTAGTGACTATGACGTGTCATAGCTCACATCCTAATATATTACAAAAGGACCAAGTACATAAAGTATAAAGTTACAGACTCAAGACCTCAATGTACAGTTATCAAAAGCATGGACCTTTTCACCAACTTATGTAAAGTTGGTGTCTCATCAGAGTTGCAGCGGAAAGGGGTCCAACTTTATGGAAAAGGTATATCAAATAAAGCATGTGTTCAAAAGTCTTCGGAAGAAATCTGTCTTCAAGTGCTGGCTTTGGAAGACTTTGTCTTTAAAACTTCAGAAGACTTTATGTTTGGCTTCGGAAGATATTGGTCTTGGCTTCGGAAGATTTCACACTTAGAATATTTTCTAAGGCAGAGTATGAAACTTACGAAGCATTCCACTTCAGTACACTTGTGCATGCATGCAGGAGAGACTTTGGGTGTTTGGGTTGCATCAGCCTTATATCAAACATTATAAACTTCCCCTAGGCTGATGCTACCAAAACACTTGAAGACATCAGATTTCAACAGTCCTCATCAGGATAATGACCATCCATTTCTTCATAAGATGATCAGGATCACTCAGACTCTCAAAATGTCTTCTCATCTCAAAGAGATCATGTAGAGGTAGATTGAACATGTCCTACCATAAGTAGACATCTTCAACACCTTGATCTCTAATGACATGCCATCTTTCTGGATTTGTAGTGTATGTCCAAGACAAGATGAGTCACCTGATGCTAGAGGAGCTACTTGAATTGGAGTTGATGGAGCTTCCTCTTGTTGCACATCCCCAGGATGTTCTGACTCATCCTAAGGTTTGGAGATGGATGTTTCTTTTTTCTTCTTCTTTGGTTTTGGTTTGGAAGCCATTCTTTTTCTCCTCTTCGAATCTTTTAACTAAGAAGACTGGCCTGCAACACATGTTGATCTTCTTTGTCTTTCTTAGTTGGGTCTTCCTCTCTCACAGGTTCAGATTGAGAGGGGACAAAACCTTGCTATGGATCGGAAATGGAAGCTTGTTGAGGCTCAACAGGAGAGTCAGGTTGTGTCGTCTCAAATGGTTCAACCTTAATCTCCACTTCCTAAGGGACCTGACTTGGTGGGGAGTGTAAGTCAACAAGTTATCCTCTTTGAATCTTCTGCTTGATCACCCTTATATGCTTATCCATAGTGGATAGAGACATGGGTCCAAGTCTCCTTCCGAAGAATCCGTACAGCTTCAAGAAGCTCATCATCCTCTGACTATCAACAGACTTCTTCATGCTCTTTTGGATGATGGCTCTTGACTTTGCAGCCTATTCCCTTAACTTCCTCTTAGTGGTCTTTCTTTCTTTGACTAATTCAATTTCAAGCTGTCTGAGGTACTCAAACTTAATGTAATCAAAGGGTAAGGGAAGGAGTGCATCAGCCTAATAAAGGCTTGTGGCACTCAGGTAGTTTATCATATTGATCCTATCAGTTTCTTTGTTTACCTGAGGTTCTTGTGGAGCCACATTGCAGGACCAGTGAAGGGTATGCACTTACAACACAACAACATAGTGAGGAAAGTTGCTTAAGAATACTTAACAGATCAAATAAGGAACTAGTTAACCTTTGTAATGATACTAAGAACACAAGTAAGTATGAGATAGAACAAGATAGCAAAATACACAAGGAGTTGGTTTTCAAGATTGCAGTATATTGTTTTCTCAAGTTCTATTACAAATGTTACAAAGCATATATGAAAGTTACAAGTACTTGAGATACATATACTACATCCTACAGCCAGCCATACTTTAAAGGCCAGTCGGATACAATTGACTAGACAACAAACAAAATCAAATGTAGAGTCAAAAAGCAGATTGCCTTTTGACTAGTGACTATGACATGTCATAGCTCACATCCTAATATATTACAAATAGAATAAAGTACATAAAACAGAAAGTTACAGACTCAAGGCCTCAATGTACAGTTACCAAAAGCATGGACATTTTCACCAACTTATGAAAGTTGGTGAATTTACAGAGTTGCAGTGGAAAGGGGTCAAACTTTATGAAAAGTACATCAAATAAAGCATGTGTTCAATAGTCTTCGGAATAAATTTGTCTTTAAGTGTTGGCTTCGGAAGACTTTGTCTTTGAAGCTTCGGAAGACTTCATCTTTGGCTTCGGAAGATATTGGTCTTGGCTTCGGAAGATTTCACACTTAGTGTATTTTCTAATGTTGGTGTGAAACTTCCAAAGCATTCTACTTTAGCACACTTGTGCATGCATGTAGGAGAGACTTTGGGTGTTTGGGTTGCATCAGCCTTTACATTTAATCCTTACAAACTCCCCCTAGGCTAATGCTATCAAAACACTTGAAGACTTCATATATTAATAGTCCTCATCAGGATAATGACCATCCCTTTCTTCATAAGATGATCAGGATCACTCAGACTCTCAAAATGTCTTCTCATGTCAAAGAGATCAAGTAGAGGCAGAGTAAACATATCCTGCTATGTGTAAATATTTTCAATACCCTGATCCCTAATGGCATGCCATCTTTCTGGATTTGTAGTGTATGTCCAGGACAAGATGGGTCTTCTTGATGCTATAGAAGCTATTTGAATTGGAGTTGGTGTAGCATCCTCTATTTTCACATCCTTTGGATGTTCTGACTCATCCTGAGGTTTGGAGATGGATGCTTCTTTCTTCTTCTTCATTGGCTTTGGTTTGGAAGCCATCCTTTTTCTCCTCTTTGAACCTTTTAACTAAGAAGACTAGCTGCAGCACCTGATTGATCTTCTTTGTCTTTCTTAGTTGAGTTTTCCTCTCTCACAGGATCAGATTGAGAGGGGATAGAACCCAACTGTGGATCAGAAGTGGAAGCTTGCTGAGGCTCAGAAGGAGATTCAGGTTGTGTTGTCTCAAATGGTTCAACCTTAATCTCTACTTCCTGAGGGACCTGACTTGGTAGGAGTGTAAGTCAACAAGTTAACATCTTTGAATCTTCTGCTTGATCACTCTGATATGCTCATCCATGATGGAAAGAGACATAGGACCAAGTCTCCTTCCGGAGAATCCATACAGCTTCAAGAAGTTCATCATCCTCTGCCTATCAGCAGACTTCTTCATACTTTTCAGGATGATGGCTCTTGACTTTGCAGCCTCTTACCTTAACTTCTTTTTATTAATCTTTCTCTCTTTGACTATCTCAAGTTCAAGTTGTTTGAGGTACTCAAACTTAATATAGTCAAAGGGTAAAGGAAGAAATGCAGCAGCCTGATAGAGGTCTGTGGCACTCAGGTAATTGATCATGTTGATCCTATCTTTTTCTTTGTCAACATGAGGTTCTTGTGGCACCACATCCTCTTGCACAGGGCTTTCTTGAACTGGGGAGAGAGAAGGCACATGCTTGTATAGTCTTTTCTTTCTTCTTTCTTCTTTGATCTGAAGAAGTAGCTTTACATCCTCTGCCTCTTTTCTTTCCTTTGACAATTCCTTGTCAGCCAATTCATTTAACTCATCTAAGGGGAGAGAGATAATGTTATCTATGGCATAGTTCCTGGTCTGCAAGTAGTTGATCCTGACTGCCCTCAACTCATCATTCTGAGTGTTTGGCTTGGGGGTAGCCCTGATAGCAGATTCCATGAGCCTTGCAGACCTAGTAGAGGAACCTTCTCCCCTTAGCCTCCTTTTCCTCCATCTCTCCTCCTCCTCAATCTCATCGTAAGTCATTTTTCTTTTCCCTTTGTCACTCATAGACCTTTGTGACTTAGGGTGGAGAGAGTTTTGGCCTTCATTGCTTGGTGTAGCTTCCAAGCTCTGGACAGAGAGAGGTTGAGATGCACCTTCACCAGAAGGTGTCACATAAAGGGAATGAATCTCTGTAGCAATTGATGATGAGACAGAGCTCTTAGGTTCTACCATTGGGCCTTCAGTCAAGGTTTCCCCTATAAAGCTAATCTTAGGGTCTGCCTCAACATCTAGTTGACCAATGGCATTGCCTAATTGCCTTAATCTCATTCTGAAGTTGAACTCTGTAGTGATTATGTCTTAATCCTTTGAGCCAGCTTGTCTTGATTGGCTTTGGTTGACAAATGGCATGCTGACAAAATCCAGACTCTTATAAAAGTTCAAGGTCTGAAAATTGAAGACCTCTTGCTGCCCTTGAACTCTTTGAATGATGAGGGCTCTTCTGTTTTCGTCATACATCCACCCAATAATGTGATTTGAAGTTTGTGGAGATGACATTGCCCTTGGTATTCCTTCCTCAAAAAGACTTTGAATGTAGGAGTCTATGGAGTCCACATCAATGTGAACTTGAGGAAGTTGCTGAGTATGCATAATTGCAAGTGAGGATGGCGAGTCCTTAATGTCCATACTCCCTGAAGAACTCCCAGGTTCTGTAACTGTAATGACTTTCTCCCCTTTTTTGGTAGCATCACCCTCTTGCATAGGTGAGCTAGGAGTTAGATCAATCACACTCAAAGGTTCTTGTGTTCCTGGTTGAGCTCCTCTTAAAGGTCTCCTAGCTAGTTGTTTCCTAAGATTAGAAATCTCAAGTTGCTGATCATTGACCTTTTTTTTAGTCACCCGAAATTCAAGATGACTAACCTTGGAGACTAAATAGGTGCATGTTTGTGACAATTTTTTCACCTTTAGCCTCAAATTCCCCTCATCTTTATTAGAAGAATCATTGGGGGATTAGATGATTAGACCAAAGTCCTCTCTCTCACCACCAACTTCAGGTTCTTGGCTGTTGGATTTCTTCTGCTCACTAACAGCCTCAGATGAGGTGTCAATGGACTGAGTTTCCATGGTTGAGGTCTGAATGATGTAATCACTTGCAAAAGTGAGAGCCTCTTCCATATGGATATCCTGAACATGTTCAGAAGTATCCACCTTAGTGATGGGTGACTGATATAGGCTAGACAAAGGAGACTCAAGAGCACTCATCTCTTTTTGAGAAGTGGAAAAGAAGAGAGAGTCATGATACTCACTGAAACCAAGTCTTCATCAGTATAGAAGTCAAGGTTAGGAATGAGTTGGTTTAAGTCCAAAGGCTAGGGATGGTAACTATCCCCTAAAGGTTGATCACTTGAGTGTTGAGACTTAGAGTGAAGGCTTAAGGCATTTGGGCTTGTGAGCTCATCAGGCTGAGCATGAGGAACCTCAACACTAATCATAGAAGTAATGGGAGTGATTTGCTCCTTAGGAGAAGTGGGAGCTCAAGTATCCACTTCCTCCTGTATGGGTGAGTATATGGGGGCCTACACAGACTGAATAAGGGTTCATTTGTGTTTTCTTTGGTAGGTGAGGGTGATTTGTGGTTGTTGTGATGGTTGAGATGTAGAAGGTGTGGGTTCAACACTAGCTGGTGCTGCTAGGTTGTCATCTTGAGCAATGAGCTCTAATATTTTTGGGACAAGGGTTGTTTCTACCCCAGAGAAACCAACAGTTGGCTTTCTCTAGATTTTAAAGATGCCGGGCTCCATCTGTCCCAATTTAAGAATATTACCTGGTTCCCTTAACTATGAGCCTAGTTCACAATTAAGAATGTATTGAACATATCTAGGAAACATGTAGTGTTCTAAGGAGTCCAAGTTTGCAAGCAGATTTGTATAAACAAATTGAGAGTACCTGAACTTGACTCCCTGAACCATCCCATGCACTATGAAGGAGAAATCTTCAGGAATCTGGTCCCACCCCATGCTTGTTGGACAAGTTGTGGATAACCACATGTAGCAGGTATTTCCACTAGGATGAGACCTTCCCTTTCCTGAAGGTCTTTACAAGATAAATCTCCCTCATAGCCTATCTGCTCAAAGGAGTGGTTAACAACTTCTTTGGGGAAGAACACCTCACATTCTTCATCATCCAGCTGAAGATGATTGTTGATAATGACCGGAGTGACGAAGACTGTTCTCCCTTGCATCGTGGCAGACAGTGCCTTCTTCCTATCTAGAACGACCTCTTGGCAGGTCTTCCAAAATTCTAACAGATGATCTTCATACAAAGTAGGATCAATGGTAAGTGAGGTGAAGTAGTTTGATAGAGTTAAGAAACATCAAACCTCTGAGAAATGTGAATCTTTCTCAGAGTGTAACAGAGCAACTTGGTTGTGTTGCCTATGTAACTACATGGAGAAATCTGGTTTATTTCGTCGGTTAAGGTTGGCCATTGTGAAAAAGCTTAAGGATGAAGGAAGTATGAACAAAGACGGTTTCCGAGAGAAATTTGGGGTTTAGGTTTGGAGGAAAGAAGAAGATGATAGAAAGAGGGGGAACCGTTGGGTTTATATGTGAAAAGGATTTAAGACAAAGTTAATCAAAGAGGATAAACTTTGAAATCCGGATGTCGGTCCCACCTCTGAAAAAGTAGTTTGCTTTTTGCTCAAAAAGTAGTTTTCTTGAAAATCAAAAAGCTTCCGAAGGTAAATTGTCTTCGAAAGTTTCAATGAAAAAGATTCCAAAGCTAAAATGACTTCGGAAGAATTTCCTAAGTGTTTTGGAAAATTTTGTTTCGGAAGAAAATTAAGACTTGGATGTTTTGTTCAAAAGAACAAAGCTTCCGAGAGTTAATTTGCTTCGGAAGAAAATAGTCCTTGAAAACATATAAGTGCTCAAGAAAGGTTTTAAGCTTCAGAAGATATTTCAAAAATTTCTTCTAAAGGAAAATTACTTAGGCAGTTATTTGTTTTGAAGGCATAAGTTTCTTCCGAAGGATCAAAATTTTTTCAGAAATCTAAGGAAAGACTTCAAAAGGTTTTCATCCAAAAAAACAAGAGCTTATGAAGGTGATAAACTAAACAAATTAGGACACACAGATTTTAAGAAATAATAAGAATTAGTTTTAAGAAAAATCTAATCAAAGTTTATCATCCCAATAGCTGATATAATATACTTAAATCTCTGTTCATCAAAGGCTTTTGTAAACAGATCAACATATTATTCATTTGTGTTAACTTTGACTAGTTTAATTAATCCCTTTTCAAAGTTATCTCTAATTAAATGATACTTGATATTGATGTGTTTTGTCCTTGAGTGCTGCACAAGATTCTATGTGATAGAGATAACACTGTTGTTGTCTATGTGAATGTGAATCTCCTTGAAGTTTAATCCATAGTCAAGCATCTGATTCTGAATTCAAAACACTTGAGCATAGCAGCTTGCAGTAGCAATGTATTCAGCTTCAGCAGTTGATGCAAAAACACAGGATTGTTTCTTGCATTGCCATAAGACAACCCTTCCACCAAGAAACTGACATCCCCCAGATGTAGACTTTGCAGTCATGTTATAACCACCATAATCACTATCTATATAAGCATACAAATTGAAGTCATAATTCTTAGGATACCAAAGACCAAGTGTTAAAACACCTTTGAGGTATCTTAGAATCCTTTTGACAGTGATGAGGTGAGACATCTTGGGGTTGGCTTGATATCTTGCACAAATACATGTGGCAAACATGATATTAGGCCTGATAGTTGTGAGATACATAAGAGACCCAATCATAGCCTTGTATAGTTGTTTATCTACACACTCCCACTCAAGATCAGGCCCAAGGGAGTGATTTATAGCTATGGGTGCCTTAGCAATCTTACATTCAGTCATATTGAATATTTTGAGTATGTCTTGAACATACTTTGACTGACTTATGAAGATGCCATCTTCAACTTGTTTCACTTGAATTCCTAGAAAGAAATTGAGTTCCCCCATGGCACTCATTTCAAATATGTCCTTCATCAGCTTCTTAAAGTCTTTGCAGAGCTTTGGATTAGTTGAGCCAAAGATGATGTCATCTACATACACTTGAACTAACATTAAGTCATTTCGTCATCCTTTTATGAAGAGAGTTCCATCTATAGTACCCCTTCTGTATCCATGCTTGCAGAGATACTGAGATAGAGTCTCATACCATTTCCTTAGTGCCTGATGCAGCCCATAAAGAGCTTTGTCAAGCTTACAAACATAATCAGGATGATTAGGATCTGCAAAACCAGGTGGTTGTTTGACATACACTTCTTCATCAATCACCCCATATAGAAAAGCACACTTGACATCAAGTTGATAGACCTTGAAGTTCTTGGATGCAGAAAATGCTAAGAGTATCCTAACAACTTCTAGTCTTGCTACTGGAGCAAAGATATCAGTCAGTGTAGTCAATTCCTTCTTCTTGTCTGTACCCTTGAACAACTAGTCTAGCTTTGTTTTTGATGACAATGCCTTTATCATCTTTCTTATTCCTAAACACCCATTTGGTTCCTATAGTAGTCTTCCTATGAGGAAGAGCACAAAGGTTCCAACCTTTCTGCCTTTTGAATTGAAGCAGCTCCTCTTGCATAGCTTCAACCTAACTTCCATCCTTTAGAGCCTTATAATTTTCTTTGGCTCTATCTGAGATAAGAAACAAGAGTGAAGACAAACATTTGCTTCATGGGTTTGTCCTCTTGTTCTTACCCCTGTGTCAACATCTCCAATGATGTTTGTGGTGGGGTGAGACTTGTGGATCCTTAGTTAAGGGATCACAACAAGTTGCTAAGAGAGATCTAAATTTGAGAATTTTAGATCTTGCATTGATGCTTCTCCCACCACATCAGCACACTTATCAAGAGAAACTTGATCCAATGAGTGTGTGACAT
>BJCM01221008.1:0-22987 GCA_018326385.1 Flaveria bidentis | reverse complement strand
GGCCCAATCATCAAAACTTCTGAAGTCAACAAAACTTCCGAAGTATTGAAGGTCAAGTCTAAGCTTCCACAGGTGATGTGGAAGTCAAAGAAAGACCAAAAGGCTAAAAGTTTTTCATTAACTTCAATAAATGATCCCTCCATCATGACTATAGGATGAATTACTGTTGCATTGTCTTCAACTTATTTTGATGAGCCCAAGACCAATGAGGCTTGGGTTTTCAAATATAACTAACCATCTCTTTTGTGCAGGAACAACTCAAGACAAACAAAAAAGTATGGATCATTGATAGTGGATGTTCCAGGCACATGACATGTAATAGGTCACTACTCTAAAAGTTTGAAAGAATTGATGGAGGGCTAGTTGCTTTTGGAGGAAATGCTGGAGGTTACATTACTGGAAGGGGCAAGGTCAAAAATAGTAAGCTCAGCATTGGAAAGGTAAATTTTGTCAAGGAGCTTGGGTACAATCTTCTGAGTGTATCCCAATTTTGTGATCAGAGTCATAACACGATCTTTATTGAGCATGAGTGCATTATTCTCAAGCCCGGGGTGGTCATTCATCATGAGCATATCCTGCTCAAAGCCCCTAGGAGAGGGAACATGTACAAGATGAATTTGCAAGAAACATCTCCCTTAGTAGAAGTATCATGCTTTCTATCTAAAGCAAATAGTGATGAGTCTTTCCTCGGCATAAAAGAATATTCCATGTAAACTTTAAGAACATGAATAAACTTATTAATAATGATTTGGTAACTGGAATGCCAAAGAAAGAGTTTATAAGTGATGATCATTGTGTGGCATGCCTAAAAGGGATGCAACACAAAATATCTCACAAGCCAAAGAAAAGAAACTCCGTCACTACTCCCCTACACTTGTTACATATGGATCTTTTTGGCCCCACCAGTGTAATGAGTCTAGGAAGGACCTTTTACTATTTAGTAATCATAGATGACTTTACAAGATTCACTTGGGTCTTCTTTCTTAGAACTAAGGATGAGACTCATGAGATTCTGAAGAATTTCATCTTAAAGATTGAGAATTAATATGATCACAAGGTCAAAACCATAAGATGTGATCAAGGAACTGAATTCAAGAACCAAATCCTTGATAAATTTTGTGATGAAAAGGGTATTACAAGACAATATAGTGCTCTCAGGACTCCTCAGCAAAATGGTGTTGCTGAGAGGAGAAACATGATACTTATTGAAACAGCAAAAACTATGTTGTCTGAATCTAAACTACCCATCACCTTCTAGGCAGAGGCAGTCAACACTGCCTGCTATGTGCAAAATAGAGTTTTAGTGATTAAGACTCATGGTAAGACTCTTTATGAACTTTGGCACAAAAGGAAACCTTTCATTGGTTTCTTAGGTCATTTGGATGTCCTTGCACCATCTTGAATACCAAAGATCAAATTGCCAAGTTTGCTGAGAAATGAGACGATGGACACTTTATTGGATACTTTTTCCAAGCTAAGGCTTATAGAGTATACAATCTCAGAACTAGAATAGTTGAAGAGTTAGTCAATGTGACTTTCAATGAGCACACTCCCAATGTGAAAGGTTTTGGTCCTGATTGGCTATTTGATCTTGATTTAGTTACCAACTATTTTAACAAATCTTGTGAGCATGTTTCAAGGTCTACAGATATATTACCTACAGGTGATCTTGATCTAAGATTTGAGCTAAAAGACCTTCAAGCTACATATCTTCAGCTCTAGTGGTAACCAATCCTGCAAATGAAGCTTCTACCAGCACATCAATGACAAATCCTGCTGATGCTTCTAGAGTTCCTTCAAATTCCAGCTTAGAGGCACACAATTCAGAAGAAGGGAGATTCAAATGTTAGAGAACATGGTAGTGGTGATAATGATCAAGAATTTTTTGATGCTGATAACCACTCCATTGATGACAACATCAATGATGTCACACACTCATTGAATCAAGTTAATCTTGATAAGTGTGTTGATGTGGAGGGTGAATCCTCATTGCCAGATCTGAATTTTTCTAATTTAGATCTATCTAAGAAACTTGTTGTGATCCCTTAGCTAAGAATCCACAAGTCTCACCCTTCCACAAACATCATTGGAGATGTTGATACAGGGGTAAAAACAAGAGGACAAACTCATGTTGCAAATGTTTGTCTTCACTCTTGTTTCTTGTCCTGATTAGAGCCAAATAAAGTTGATGAGGCTTTAAAGGATGGAAGTTGGGTTGAAGCTATGCAAGAGGAGTTGCTTCAATTCAAAAGACATAAGTTTTGGAACCTATGTCCTCTTCCTCATGAGAAGACTACTATATGAACCAAATGGGTGTTCAGAAATAAGAAAGATGATAGAGGGCTTGTCATCAAGAACAAGGCTAGATTAGTTGTTCAAGGATATACTCAAGAAGAAGGAATTAACTACATAAATGTCTTTTCTCCTATAACAAGACTTGAAGCTGTAAGGATATTCATAGCTTTTGTTGTATCCAAGAACTTCATGGTTTACCAGCTTGATATCAAGTGTGCTTTTCTTTATGGGGTGATTGATGAAGGGGTGTATGTAAAACAATCACCCGGCTTTGCAGATTCTGATTATCCTGATTATGTATGCAAGCTTGATAAGGCTCTTTATGGGCTGCACCAAGCACCAAGGAAATGGTATGAGACTCTGTCATAGTATCTTTGTCGGCATGGCTACAAGAGGGATACAATTGACGAAACTCTCTTCATCAAAGGAACAGGAAATGACATTATGCTAATTCAAGTATATGTGGATGATATTATCTTTGGGTCAACTAATTCAAAGCACTGCAAAGACTTTGAAAAGCTGATGAAAGACAGGTTTGAAATGAGTGCCATGGGTGAACTCAATTTCTTTCTAGGACATCAAGTGAAACAAGTTGAAAATGGCATCTTCATAAGTCAGTCTAAGTATGTTCAAGACATCAAAGATTCAACATGACTGATTGTAAGATTGCTAAGACACCCATAGCTAAAAACCACTCCCTTGGACCTGATCTTAAGGGGGAGTGTGTCGATGAGCATCTCTTCAGGGCAATGATTGGGTCTCTTATGTACCTCACAGCTAGCAGGCTTGATATCATGTTTGCTACATGCATATGTGCAAGATATCAAGCCAACCCCAAGATGTCACACCTAATCACACTCAAAAGAATTCTAAGATATCTCAAAGGTGCTCCATCCCTTGGCCTTTGGTATCCAAAGAACTCTGACTTTAATTTGTATGCTTATATAGATAGTGACTATGGTGGCTGCAACATGACTGCAAAGTCTACATCAGGAGGATGTCAATTTCTGGGTGGAAGGATAGTCTCCTGGAAATGTAAGAAACAATCCTGCTATCTGCATCAACTGCTGAGGTTGAATACATTGTTGCTGCAAGCTATTATGCTTAAGTACTTTGGATTCAAAATCAGATGCTGGACTATGGATTTAACTTCAAGGAGACTCCCATCTACATAGACAACAATAGTGCTATCTCAATCACAGAAAATCCTATGCAACACTCAAGGACAAAGCACATCAATATTAGGTCATTTGATTAGAGATAACTTTGAAAAGGGATTAATAAAACTAGTCAAGGTTAACACAAATGAACAATATGCCGATCTATTCACCAAAGCTTTTGATGAACAAAGATTCAAATATCTTGTATCAACTATTGGGATGATTAACTTTAAGTAGCTTTTCTTAAAACTTAATCATATTATTTCTAAAACATGTGTGTTCTAAGTTGTCTATTTTATCACCTTCATAAGCTATTTGTTCTCTTTGGAAGTAAAATCTTTTCAAACGTCATTCCTTAGATTTTTGAAAACCTTAATTTTTTTATCCTTCGGAAGAAACTTATGTCATAAAAAACAAATATCTACTTAAGCAGTTTTACCTTTAGAAGAAATTTCTAAAATATCTTTCGAAGCTTAAAATCAATTTAAATACTTGTATGTTTTATAAGAACAAATTTGATTCCGAAAGCAATTTTCTTTCAGAAGTTTTTATTCTTCATAGAATAAATACTCTGAGTTCTGAATCTCTTTCGAAACAAAATTCTCAAAAAATCTTTGAAATATCTTCCGAAATCAATTTTCCTTCGAAAGCTTTTCTTCAAGAACTTCCGAAGCAAAATGACATTCGAAAGATTTCTCGACTTCCAAGAAAACTACTTTTTGGGCAAAAGAAAACTACTTTTTCAGAGGTGGGATTGACTTCCGGATTTCAAAGTTTATCCTCTTTCATTAACTTTGTCTTAGATCCTATTCACATATTAACCCAATGGTTCCCCCCTCTTTCATTATCTTCTTCATTTGCACTATTTCTCTTACCTAAATTCTTCCAAACCTCCTTTGTTCTTCATCTTCCTTTATCCTTAAGCTTCTTAAAATGGTCAATCTAAATCTCCGAAACAACCCTGATTTCTCCATGCAACTTCACAGGCAACACAACTAGGTTGCTCTATTGAACTCTAAGAAAGATGATAGTTTATCAGAGATTTGTCGATTTCTGGCTCTGTCCAACTACTTCACCTCCCTTACCATTGATCCTACTCTTTATGAGGATCACTTGCTTCAATTTTGGAAGACCTACCAAGAGGTCATTATGGATGGGGAAAAGGCATTGTCTGCCACAGTGCAACGGAGAACAATCTTTATCACTCTGGTCATCACCAACAATCATCTTCAGCTGGATGATGAAGAAGGTGAGTTTTTCTTCCCAAAGGAGGCTGTAAATTATTCCTTTGAGCAGATGGGCTATGAAGGAGATTTCTCTATAAAAACCTTCAGGAAAGGGAAGGTCTCATCCTAGTGGAAATACCTTCTTCATGTGGTTATTCACAGCTTGTCCAACAAGCATAGAGGATGGGACCAGATTCCTGAGGATCTCTCCTTCATAGTACATGGAATGGTTCACGGGGTCAAGTTCAGGTACTCTTAGTTTGTTTACACAAATTTACTTGCTAACTTGGACTCATTAGAGTATTACATGTTTCCTAGATATGTTCAATACATTCTCAACTGTGAACTGAGCTCACAGTTGAGGGAAACAGGTAATATTCTTAAATTAGGACAGATGAAGCCTGACATCTTTAAAATCTTGAAGAAGCCAATTGTTGGCTTTTCAGGGGTAGAAACATCCCTTGTCCAAAAAATATTAGAGCTCATTGCTCAAGGTGACAACCTAGCAAAACAAGCTAGTGTTGAACCCACACCTTCTATCTACCAACCACCAAAAATGCCTCAAATCATCCTTACTTACAAATAAAAATCCAAACGAACCCTTGCTCAAGCTACTGAGTCTGTGCAGACCCCCAAACACTCACCCATACAGGAGGAAGTGGATACTAGAGCTCTCACTTCTCCTGTGGAGCAAACCACTCCCATTTCTTCAAAGATAAGTGCTGAGGTTCCTCATGCTCAGCTTGATGAGCTCATAAGCCCAACTGCCTTAAGCCTTCACTCTGAGTCTCAACACTCAGGTGAACAACCTTCAGGGGACAGTTACCATCCCTAGCCTCTAGACTTAAATCACCCAATCCCCAACCTTGACTTCTATACTGAAGAAGATTTAAGTTTTAAAGTGTACCATGAGTCTCTCTACTCCTCCCTCACTCAAAGAGAGATGAGTGCTCCTGAGTCACCTATGTCTAGCCCATATCAGTCACCTAATACTGAGATGGATACTTCTGAACCTGTTCAGAATATCCATATGGAAGAGGCTCTCACTTCAGCAAGTGATTACATCATTAAGACCTCAACTATCGCAACTCAGCCAATTAACACTTCAACTGAAGTTGTCATTGAGCAGAGGAAAACCAGCAGCCAAGAACTCCATGCCAGTGGTGAGAGAGAAGACTTTGGTCCAATTCTCTCATCCCCCCATGATTCTTCTGATGAAGATGAGGGAAATCTTATGCTAAAGGTGCAAAAACCATCAAACACATGCACCTACCTAGTCTCCAAGGTTAGTCATCTTCAATCTCAGGTGACTATCTTGCAAAACAAGGTCAATGATCAGCAACTTGAGATATATTATCTTAAGGAAAAACTAGTTGGGAGACCTTTAAGAAGAGCTCAACCAAGAACACAAGAACCTGTGAATGTTTTTGATCTAATCTCTAGCTCACTTATGCAAGTGGGTTATGCTACCAAAAAGAGGGAGAAAGTCATTACAGACATAGAACCTGGGAGTTCTTCACAGAGCATGGACATTAAGGACTCACCATCCTCACTTGTAACTATCCATACTCAGTAACTTTCTCAAGTTTACATTGATGTGGACTCTATAGACTCCTTTATTTAGAATGTTTTTGAGGAAGGTATACCAAGGGCAGTGTCATCTCCACCTCAAGGAACTTCCAACTACTTTATAGGATGGATGTATGATGAAAACAGAAGAGCCCTGATTCTTCAAAAAGTTCAAAGGCAACAAGAAGTCTTAAACTTTTAGACCTTTAACTACTATGAAGGTCTTGACCTGATCAACATGCCACTTCTCAATCCTTGACAAGCTGACAGGCTGGCACAAAGGATTCAGGACAGAATTACTGAAGGGTTTAGTCTAAGAAGAAGACAAAGGTAATTAGGTGATACTATTGGTCAACTAGATATTAAGGCAGACCCTAAGATTAGCTTCGAAGGGGAAATCTTGACTGAAGGCCCAATGGTAAAGCCTGAGAGCCCTGTCACACCTACAACTACTTCAACAATACATTCCCTTAGTGAATCACCTGCTGGTGAAGGTGTATCACAAGCTCTTTCTAGCCAGAGCCTGGAGGCTACACCAAGAAATGAAGGCCAAAGCTCTCTCCACCCTGAATCACAATGGTCTGTGAGTGACAAAGAAAAAAGTAAAATGACTTCTGAGGAGATTGAGGAGGAGGAAAGAGAGAGGAAGAGGAAATTAAGGGAAGAAAGTTCCTTTGGGTCTGCAAGATTTATGGAAGCTGCAATCAGGACTGCCCCTAGACCAAACACTCAAGATGATGAGTTGAGGGCAATCAAGATTAGGAACTATGACATTGATGAGATTATATCTTTCCACTTAGAGGAGCTTAATGAACTGGCTGACATGGAATTATCAAGAGAAAGGAAGGAAGCAAAGGATGCAAAGTTACTTCTCCAAATCAAAGAGGAGAGGAGACAAAAAAGATTATACAAGCATGTTCCCTCTCTCCAGTTCAAGAAAGTCCTGCACAAGAGGGTGTGGCTCCACAAGAACCTCAGGTAGACAAAGAGACTGATAGGATCAATATGATAAACTACTTGAGTGCCACAGGCCTATATCAGACATCTGCACTTCTTCCCTTATCCTTTGAGTAAATAGAGTTTGAGTATCTCAAACAGCTTGAGCTTGAAGTACTTAAATAACAAAAGGCAACTAAGAGAAAGATGAGGGAAGATGCTGCAAGGTCAAGAGCCATCATCTAAAAGAGCATAAAGAAGTCTGCTGACATACAAAGGATGATAAGCTTCTTGAGGCTACATAGATTCTCTGAAAGGAGACTTGGCCCTATGTCTCTATCTATAATGGATGAACACATTAGGGTAATCAAGCAGAAGATCAAAAGAGAAGAGTTACTTGACTTACACTTCCCTCCAAGTGAAGTTCCTCTTGAAGTGGAGGTTAAGGTTGAACAACCTGAGACAACACAACTTGGACCTCCTGTTGAGCCTAAGCAAGCTTCATCTTCTGATCCACAGTAGGGTCAAACTCTCTCTCTCCTTTTGAACCTGTGAGGGAGGAACACCTAACTAAGCAAGACAAAACTGATCAACAAGGTGCTACAGACCTGTCTTCTCAATTAAAGTCATCAAAAGAGGAGGCTTCTAGACCTAAGTCAAAGAAGAAGAAGTCTAAACCATCCACCTCCATACCTCATGGTGAGTCTGATTAACCTGAGGAAGTGCATAAAGAGGCAGCCCAATCAACTCCAATTCAAGTGACCCATCTTTCTTCTAAGAGACCCATCTTATCCTGGACCTTCACAACTAATCCAGAAAGATGGCATGTGATTAGAGATCAAGGTGGTGAGAATGTCTACACATGGCAAGACTTATTCAGCGTACCTCTACATGATCTCTTTTAGATGAGAAGATACTATAAAAGTCTGAGTGATCCTGACCATCTCATGAAAAAGGGTCTGGTCATCATCATGATGAGGACTGTCAATTGATGAAGATCTTCAAATGTTTTGGTAGCATCAGCCTAGGGGGAATTTGTAAGGATTCCAACAAGTCTGATGCAGTCAAAACATTCAAAACATCCAAAGTCTCTCTGCATGCATGCACTAAAGTACTGAAGTAGAAATGTTTCGGAAGTTTTACACCTCACACAAGAAATATTCTAAGTGTAAAATCTTTTGAAGCCAAGACCAATATCTTCCAAAGCCAAATATGAAGTCTTCCGAAGCTTCAAATACAAAGTCTTCCGAAGCCAAGTTTATGAAGATAGATTTCTTCCAAAGAATTTTATGTACATGCTATTATCTGATGTACTTTTCCATAAAGCTGGATCACCTTTCTGCTGCAACTCTGTGTGACTCACCAACTTTCACAAGTTGGTGAAAAGGTCCATGCTTTTGAAAAACTGTACATTAAGGTCTTGAGTCTGAGCTTTTTTACTTTATGTACTTTATCCTTTTTGTAATATATTAGGATGTGAGCTATGGCATTTCATAGTCACAAGTCAAAAGGCAATCTGCCTTTTGACTCTACATTTGATTTTGTTGTGTAGTCTTATGTATCCAACTGGCTTTCAAAGTATGGCCAGCTGTAGGATGTAGTATATGTATCTCAAGTACTTGTAACTTTCCATTATGCTTTGTAACACTTTGTAATAGAACTTGATAAGCAATATACTGCATTCTTGTAACCAAAATACTTGTGTTGCTATCTTATTCTGTCTATCTTTTACTTGTGTTCTTAGCATCTCTTATAGTAGTAAACTAGTTTCCTATTTGATCTGTTAAGTGTTCTAAAGAACTCTTCTCAGTTGTGTTGTTGTGTTGTAAAGTGCATCACCCCTTCTAACGGTCCTACACAACATTTTATGCCTTTTAATAGAAAACTAGGTTTATTACCTGTCGCGTGTTACCGTGGCATTGTACGTGATGTGATAAACTATAACACCCGACCCCTCGTATCACAAATATTATTCGCTTTACCCACAAGGAGCTCACGGATTTGTTTTTGGTTGCACTGGTGAAAACTTCCCATGGAGGTCACCCATCCCTGGATTGCTCCCACCTAAACACGCTTAACTGTGGAGTTCTCCTCTAATTCACAAC
Source organism: Flaveria bidentis (assembly GCA_018326385.1). NCBI lineage: Eukaryota > Viridiplantae > Streptophyta > Magnoliopsida > Asterales > Asteraceae > Flaveria > Flaveria bidentis. The sequence continues at coordinate 13,696 of BJCM01221008.1, read as the reverse complement.
AAATACGCCCAAAACGCGTTGATGATATTAGAGGCCAGACATTCCTTATGAACCATGAATCTCTCCTGTCCACAGCCGATGTCGGATATGTGTAGGGTGTCATAATCACCTCCCCCCCTTGGACTCATCGTCCTTGATTAGCCCAAGAAGTCACCATCCTCGATGAGGTATGTCCCACATCCCGAACAACAAAGGAGTGACTTTGATACCATTCTATAACACCTGGCCCATTACACCAACAATATTGTACGCTTTGCCTATGAGGAGTTCACGGATTTGCTTTTGGTTGTCCGGGTGAAAACTTCCCAGGAAGGTCACCCATCCTTGGATTGTTCCCACCTGAGCACGCTTAACTATGGATTTCTCCTCTCATTCATAGCCAATACGCCCAAAAAGCATTGTTGATGTTAATGGCAGGACATTCCTTATGAACCAGGAATGTCTCCTGTCCACGGCTGATATGTGATATGTGTAGGGTGTCACAAGCACCCCCTGTTTGGACTCATCGTCCTTGATGAGCCCAAGAACTCACTATCCTCGGTGAGGTATGTCCCACATCTCGAACGACATAGTAGTGGCTTTGATACCATTCTGTAACACCCGACCCTTTACACCAACAATATTGCCTGCTTTGCCCATGAGGAGTTCACGAAATTAGTTTTGGTTGTCCAGGTGAAAACTTCCCAGGGTGATGACTCATCCCTGGATTGTTCCTATTTGAGCATGCTTAACTGTGGAGTTCTCCTCTCATCCACAGCCAATACGCCCAAAACGCGTTGTTGATGTTAATGGCAGGACATTCCTTATGAACCAGGAATCTCTCATGTCCACAGCCAATATGTGATATGTGTAAGGTGTCACAAGCACCCCTGTTCGGACTCATCGTCCTTGATGAGCCCGAAAAGTCACCATCCTTGATGAGGTATGTCCCACATCTCGAACGACACAGGAGTGACTCTAATACCATTTTATAACACCCGGCCCCTTGTATCACCAATATTTTCCGCTTTGCCCACAAGGAGCTCACGGATTTGTTTTTGGTTGCCCGGGTGAAAACTTCCCATGGAGGTTACCCATCCCTGGATTGCTCCCACCTGAGCACGCTTAACTATGAAGTTCTCCTCTTATCCACAACCAATACGCCCAAAACACGTTAATGATATTAGAGGTCAGATATTCCTTATGAACCAAGAATCTTTCCTGTCCATGACTAATGTGGGATATATGTAGGGTGTCACATAAACTATATACTACAATCAACCCGACGGAAATTAATGCCAAATCATAAACTTACAATCGCTCCGACCTTTTCCGAACTAAATTTACGCCCAAACGTATAGTAAATGAAAAAGTATTGTATTGACCTGCCGTGTTTTCAAACAAACCAATGTCAAAAGGTAGGTCAACTCAAAAGGTATATAAAAATAAACACGAAAATATTTTATATTTGACCCAACTCATTTCGGAACAAAATTTACATCAAAACGTAGACGTTTGTAGAAACATAGACAGTCTTAAAGTGTATAAATTAAAACTTAAAAAAGTTTTATATATAACCCAAATCATTTCTAATTACATCTAAACGTAGATGAAATTGTCTTGCACATTGACACGTAAACTGAACCTAACATTAAAATGACAACTTGTTAAAAAGTAATAAAAAATTAAATAACCATTTTTGAAAAAAAAGAAGAAAAAGGTTATTTATAAAAGAAAAAAGAAAGAAAGAAAAGGAGATTTATAAAAGGAAAAAAAAGCAAAAGAAAAAGAACAACAAAAAAAAACTTAAAAATGAAAATAAGAGGTTGAAGACTTGAACCAAGGTGGAGCATGTGGGAGGGGATGCACTTAACAACCCTGGCCACAAAGAATTTTATTAATATTTTTAATAATTTGTTATTTATAGTAATTTAAAATTTAATAAATTAAAAAAAGAAACAATTAACAAACCACCAACGAATAAGAATCTGACACGTGGTAAGGTTGGTGTCAACTCCACCAACCTTGCTTTTTAAGGTATAGTAATTAAAATGAAGCCCTGTGATGTGACGCTTTGACGAACTTCTTTATGAGATTCGTGACATTGACATTAATGTTTTTAAGTATATAAAAGAAACACATAAGATTGTGAAAGCTCAATTATGAAAATTAATACATAAATAAGAAAAATATTTCTCTAATATTGCAGATCAAACAGAAGTTAAAACTGAAAATAGAATTTAAAATTGAAATGACAAATTCATTAAAAAGTTAATAACAAATAAAAAAAACTAAAAAGAAAAACACCCCTAGGTTCGAACCATGACAATGAGAACATAAATTGCAGCTAACCAACAGGCTTGACAACTTGTCTTAAAGTTGAAATTATATGTATTTGATCCTCTAGAAATTAAAAAAAAATATCACCGACGTTTCTTTTTAAGATATAGTAATAATAATAATTTGGCGGGCGAGGAACCTAAACCAATAACGTTGATTCGACATGAGAGATTTAATCATTAAAATCCACTATATAAAATACCAAATATTAACAGTTAAGCATGACCCGGCCCATTATATGGGGCTTCCCGAATAAGCATTGTGACCGGGCTTTCATTTCGGCCCACACGTTTCGGTGTCGGACTCAAAATGTCAAACTTGATAGCCCATTTGATTATTTCTTGGGCTACAAGCAAACATATGTTTGGACCTAATCTCACACTTCTCAACAAAATTATTTTGATTTAGTTTAAGCATAGTAACAGCTTTAGGTTTTTTCTTGTTTTATTCAACTTGATTTTTTTTATTTAGCATAATCTAAAAAGTTATAGATTCAATTATTGATCATATTTTGATCATGTTCAATCAATCAAAGGAAAAGATGTTTCATGTGATCATACACGAAAATTGTTCTTTTATACATAATAGTTGCTGAACCTTGAAGCCATCAAGATTACAATGGTTCGTCGTAGGGAAATGCCATGATATAATAAACACAAACTCTAACAACTACTAACTCATACACAAATACCATGAACTACTACTATGTACTAACTACATAATCATTTGCGACAATCTAAGTGTCGCAAATGTAGGTACCGTGGGACACATGGACACATAGAACGCGTTGATGAAATATAATTTTTATCTCATTCAGCAAACATTCGGGCCGAATCCCATAAGCCCGTTTGTGGAGTCGAAAGATATCTGAATCCCTTCTTGTTGGATGTTGCCAATAATGGATAGTCCTGATGAAGTCGGGGCGAAGGCGAAACAAAATGTTCCCACGTTGTCCACTGGAATCAAATAATTCCTTGCTGGAAGTGTTAAAACCGGCCCACTGGTGAAGTAGAATGAAACTGTGGGTACTTGAACTGTGACAAACCCGTTTAGGTCATAACACGTATCAAATATGGTAACGGGTCGAGCACGAGGTAGGTTGGCAGTTTGAGCGATGAAAGCGTCACGAAAAGCGGTATAAGCGGCGGTTGGTAGTCTGGTAACGGCTGTCCCAGTATCCATCACGACTCCTCCATGGCCCATGTCACTCAACTTAAAAATGGGTTCAGGTATGCTCACCTGAACCCCTCCCACACCAAGACCTGAAAGCCCGACATAGTAAAAGGTTGGGACCCTTGAATTCTTTAACAGTGGGACCCAAACTGCACTATCTGTTGGGAGAGATTCTCTCCCAAACTCCAACGAGCCCGGGGAGCCAGTTCCCCGGCTAACAAGACAATAGCTAAACGCACCACCCGATGCACCACCCAATTGACTCACTAATGACATCGAGCCACCTCCGATGCCAAGTAACCCGGCCGCACCTATAAATAACCCTTGGTTTCTATGACCACAACCGATGGCAACCTTTTGGATGAACGTATCCCCGAAGGTAAGTGTCTCGAGGGCTAACGACCCCTTCGTGTAGGACCCGTCACCATATGAAACCTCGTACCCGCACCATTGACCACCGCCCCCGTCACCACATCCAACGGCCGTCTCAGCATGCTCACAAACACTTGACCCGCAAGACACAACTTCAAAAGAAGTTGAGTCAGCCGGGTCAAACAGAGGATCCGATTGTTGATAACATTGCTTGCATGGCAAGCATTGGACCCACACAACATCACTACCAGAGTCAACCACCATGTATTGACTCTGCGGTGGACTTCCCACCCCTATCCTCACAAAATACTCTCCACTTCCCTGTAGCATGCCGGAAACCACCTCGGAACCGAAATCCTCCACCTCGAACCGCCCTCCACCGCCACTACCGATGGCGGTGTGACTACCATTAACAATCCTACTATTCAAAATTGCCACCCTTTTCACATCCCTCTTCAACCGGGCTTCCACCCGCTGCCTATGATCACCACCGTGGTCTGACAGCTTGTCACGGTGGACAAGGTTGAGCTTCCACCGGCTGCCGCCATGAGAGTCGTCGGAATCTTCCAGTTTTTTATGGTCAAATAGTTGTGTTTGTGGTGGGCGTGAGGGTGATTTTGTGGTGTGTATGATTTGTTGGACGTGGAGGATTTGATGGGATGACGGTGGTGCTGCAGTGGCGGTGGCGGTGGCGGTGGCGGTGGTGGTGACGGTGGCAAGTGGTGGAAATAGGAGGATAATCACCACCTTCACCACCGTGATTAGCATGGCGGCTGTCAACATGGTTGCTTTTGTTATGAATAGGTTAACGAAGAACACCATCTCATGGTGTATATGTATATAAAGAGGCTCTTTAACTAATAATATTATTATTAATGATGATATAATTGTATAGTATTGTATAACTACTATTAGAGTAAGGATATATATTTTTAGTTATACGGAATACTTGATCGATAGTATTTACGTTAGGGATTAAAGCATGCATATTATGATATTATAGAATAGAAATATTTAACACCAAAGATTATTATTGTTTTGAGAAACAAAAGAAGTACGTAAGTCAATGCTATTATTATTTTTTTAATGTTGTTATTACTGAAGAAAATATATTATGTAGTATGCTATTGACTTCTTGGAAAAGAAAATCTCTTAAAAACATAATTTTTTTGGAAGTGTCCTCACATACAATCCTTTTATATTTCAAATTAATTTTACTTTGCTTTCTTAAATCCATCACTGCAAAAATAAAAGACAACATATTTACCACTAGATTATACTGGTCGCAGTTCTTAAAAGATTAATTGAGTTTAGATTTAATGTAAGATTATTATCATAAAAAAATAGTTTTTCTTAATATTAAAATCTTTCTACTTAAGTAGATGAAGTAGTCACTAAACTAGTCTTTGTGGTTTAAACTTTAAAGTCGTGGAACTTGTCTAAAATAAACAATCTTGTGATTCTTTATTAAATAACGATTTATTAACTCTCATATTGGTCAAACTTTGGTAAAGTTACATTATAACATTTTAAAGAAAATAGAGCTTCTTATTTTTACCAATAAAATACGTAAAATCATTATTCTAAAAACATAAATGCGTTTTTTAAAAGTTTAAAAATTTTAATGTATAAAATCTAGTTTAGTTTACAAGTTGAGTAAGTATGATATGTTAAAATTAGTCTGGGGAATTTTTCATGAAAAATGAATAAAAAACTATACTTGTTTTTTCTTAATAATATATTTGGTTAATTTGTAGAATAGTAATAAGTCGTAAAGTTGTTCCAATGAAGCCTTCTCAAAGTTTAAAAGTCTTTTAATTAATTCACTAGCTTTTATGTTTTATTTAAATTTTAGTTTTAGCATGGTTCAATTAGGATTTTTTTAATCTTTTTATAAAACTGATGTGAAGTAGTGAAGTGGATTTTATGTTTTTTTTATTTTACAATATAATTAATATGTTTTTAATCTTTTTAAATATAATTGAATGTATTGAAAATTCTGATCCTCGTATCTTCTTCTCATTTCTGTCCTGAGACAAAAAAATCTATCGATGACTCAGTTTCATGATCTATTTTAAGTAAAATATGCATTAGTGATTTAATTATAATACTCTTAAAACTGAAAACTATCATGTGATAATTTCTCTTTAATATTTATTTTTCATTACTTATTATATTACATTTAAAATAATTTTAAATACACTTTTGAAGAGGCATGTCCAACTAATCCACTAAAAGTTGCTTTCAAGCATGCTGGCAAAAAAATTTAATCAAACCCGGCACTAAATTCATATTCTTCCTTATAAAAGAAAACTCTAAAGTACGTTAAATGTTTTGAATGTATTAGTCTTTGTTATATGAATATCAATGCAAGATCAAATTTCACTTTTACTTTTCATTCTAATGAAACTATAAGCTACTTTTATTTACTCATGTTCACCTCGTTCCAATGATAACTCGCAGTTTTAAAATCTAAATTGCTTGATCTAATCATTTTCGATAAAAAGCTTTACCTAATTCAACAATTACTAGATTAGCTGATTCCACATAAACGACTTAATTTCAACGGTCCAATTAGAAATTCTCATTGATTAAGATCGTCTCTATTGGTCGGAAAAAAACACACACACAAACACATCATATCAGCTGTCATATCATATTTTTACTTAGCATTTAAAACTCTTATATTTGCTCCAACAATTTATTATTTTTCAAACATCCCTCTATCATTTTTTTGAATGACAAGAGTATTGTCTATATATAATATTCCACCCATTCCATACCACAACTGATTTACACAAACTAATCATAGATGGGACTCGAGTCCTGATATTAGAGGAACTTTGCGACTTTAACTCCCAGTTAAAAAAATGATATTTTTCTAAATTCCAAATGCCATAAACTAGCTGACACGCGGACGACATGTTGGCCTAGGTGGCCTATGTTTGATGTTTTTGGGCGTCATTGAAGCTAGTTAAAATAAGCGAACTTACAAAGTTAACCAATATGATTTCAAAAACATGATTGAGACTTAAAGAAACATCCATCATCTTGTCCAATGAATGCATAAGCAAGATCCATCAATTCAGTTTCAAACAGATAACAAAATATTATTCATATTACAATATATATAACTCGGTTTGTTTACTAGCTACTTACATATATAAAGTTGGATTGAAACATAAACGTGCGATTTTTATGTTTCTCGACCACCATATATAATCCTACGAAACTCATAATAGTTTGATACATAATTGTCATCCGTTTATATATTGTAAGCTTGGTATATTAGTAAAACAAAATTAACATAAAAAATGTTTATGAATTCAAATAATTGAGTGTGATTAAATAAGACAAAGATAAACAAAAATGGGTTGAGCACAAACAAAATAAGACAAACTAAAGAAATAGTTATTTATCAACCAAAATTGAAAATAATCAGTTATTAACAAAAATAAAAAGCTTAACGTGAGTGGGAAGATAAGGAAAAATAATAATATGATGAATATGGTTTACATAAGACATGCACAATTGTTTCAATTATTGAGCCATCATTAAGCCAAAAAGTTCACTTTTACTAGAAGATTATTAAATATTTGCATAAATAAATAAAATGTCTTTTAACTTTTCTATTTAATTAATCGAAAATGTTACAGATTTTTAAAAGCAAATGCATTATAAGTTATTGCCATAATGTTAATTATTATTATATATTTACCATCAAAACACAGTCTATAGTTCTGAATCTACTTTGGCCGGAAGGAACACGACGTTCAATGATCGGACCAAGCGTTTTTTATCTTCTTCTTATTATTTTTTATTTTCATTAGATTTTCTTTGTATTACACAATATAAAAAAAGAATTAACACCAAAACTGGGGCGTTAATCCAGTAGTAAGGCGCTTGTTGTCTGCCTTTCCACCTAGATACGATCCCATGCGCATAATTTTATGTTTATGTAGAAATGTAGTGATTTTATTAAATGGATTAATTAAGTAAAGAGTTGATTACATAAATAGTCATTCTAGTTTAGTGGGTATCACAAGTTTACGTATTAACTTTTGTTAGTAACAACTATGATACTTAAGGTGTAAACTTTGTAACACCATGGGGGTATTTGGCACATGAGGGCATTATTGTCAATTCTTAAAAACATTTTAGTTAATTACAATGATGGTTTTTATGGTTTGGGCAAAACAGCATATTTAAGTATTAAGCAAAAAAAATTAATTATAATAACAGACGTGAGTACTAACTTTTAGTTTTATAACAAGTTTGACTACTAACACTAACAAATGTTTAAAGTGAGGACGTTGGAGTATCAAGCTAAAAGTTACTTAACATCTTTTAATATTACTATTCAAACTCGTTGTGAAATTGTAAGTGGTACTCAAATGTTTAATACCTAAACTTGTTATTATACCCAAAAGACCCTATGTGTAATTAACTCATATTTTATTTAGGAAGTGACACAAATAATCTCACGTGCTTGGCACGTGAGGGGAGTTAAAAGTTAACAAATGTTAGCTCTAATACCTTCTGGTGTAAAAAAATTTAAAACTCAATTCTAATAGTTTAAATAAAAGTTAATATCTAAACCTATGATTCTCCATAAACACAAATACAATTTGTGTACCATCTTTCTTTCTTCTTTTTTTTTTTTTAAATTCAAGCTAAATTTACTTATTTAAATTTCATAAACTAACTACTGAAAAATAATACTTATTTAATTTCATAAATTGATTATTGGAAATAATACTTTGTTGACAATAGTAGTAATATTCATATATTATTATCAATAAAATATTAGTATTTAACCGTAATCAGACAAGAATCCTTTGAATATTATCTAATCAAATCTTATATTTTAATAAACTATGTGATCTTGAGATTTACTTTGTTAGGTCACGATCAAGACATTAGGTATTTTGGGCTAGTTTCTAACCATGACCAATTTGTCAAAATGAAAACATCCATGTGACCATGTCCACTATAATCAATTAGTAATTTATATTCCTGTAATCATAAAAATCAAATATTTCATTTGACTGTTATCAGCATTAATAAATCAAATTAATAAAAAATAATGATAGTAATACATTAAGAAAAAAGATGAGATGAAATTAGCTTTATCACATTAACTTTAGCATGCGACAGTGACTAAGAGGTTATTAGTTCAACATTTAATCATTCAAAGTTTCCAAACAGTCCTTAATTATATAATCTTTGATAGCATGATACCTTGGTATTAAATTTTAATCTCATTGAACAAATAAAAGTTTATCTAATTCTATTGGTTAACAAAGTTTGATAAGTTTCAAAAGTTTTACGGTGATGGCTTCTGCCTAGAAAATAATGTGACAACAGATTTTTCAAGTCAAAAAAACTTGTTAGAATTATTACACCAATGTATCTCATTCTTAGTCTCCTCACCTTGGCTTGATATTTGGAAAAAATACATGAATTACGACTAGTGTAAAATGAGGTTAAGTAACATATTGTAACAGCATTATGATTAATGTTTTTAGAAACAGATCAAACAACAAACAAGTTGTCTTACTGATACACTCGTAGGACTGGTCAAATAGATTTTAAAAGCCAGATGACGTCATAAGTAATAAAAAAATATAAACTATTTTTATATAACTAATTTACAACAAAATATAAAAATAATACATGTTTTGCTGTGAATTTGCAAATTTTAATAAAGAGTTAATTACATGAAAGGTCCTTGTGTTATGATTTTATTTTGAGTCCTTAACAATGATAAATTACAAGAAAGGTACAAAAATGTGCATGTTTGTAATAGAAATGGTCCCGAAAATGAATGAAAAGTTAACTCCTTTGTTAAGTGCTTTTGTTAAGTGCTTGTAAAATGACAAAATTATCTCCAACTTTCTAAAAATACAAATAATTATAGTTTAATTAAATAAAAGTTATTATGGTTGGTAGAAGTTGAACGGAGGAATTGGTCAATTGGCTTGCTACTTTACAAAACGAACCTGGTTGGAGGTAGTGGTTTTAGGGTAAGATAGTAGTGCGGGAAGAAGAGGGTTAGGGTGGAGGGGATACTTATGGCATAAACACTCACCACACCATGAACTTCGCTGATAATAATGTGCCATGTCAAACCATGCCACACTACACAACACATCCATATTTAGGGGGCACTCATGCCACACCACACCACACCATGAAAAAGTAGCCGTTGAGAGGATAGATTGACCACCACTTTCGGATTTTAGAAGCAACCACGATGAAAACATGCTGCGAGAATATGCCATGAAACAAACGATGATGTTGAGGTACCACGTTGAGGCATGACGGGAGGCCCGATGTGGTGGCCCTCTTGACCCTTATAATGGTAGAGATTAGGATTTAGTTGTGTAACTTAATGGTAAACAGGAAGATGAAGGGTTCTGGTGGTGCTCGTGATGGCTTGAGTGAGAAGGATTTGAAGGTAACGACAATGTGATCATTGGTCTTTTCGAATGATGGAGGGTGGTTAAGGTCTCCGGTGGTGATAATCATACTCCTAGTTGCGAGTTCTATATTAGAAGGTAGAGCTAAGGTGTTCTATGGTAAGTGATATGATGGTGGTGGTTGTTGGAGATAGAGGTTTGTTGAAGGTGTGGCAACAACAGGGGGTTGTGGACATGAAATGGTCGAAGGTGATTGTGGCAGCAAGGAGGTGGACGGTGGTGGTGTTAGCAAGGAGATGTGATGGTTAAGGTTGAGGTAGGTGAGATGGAGGTGTATTTGTTTTATTTTATTTGTTTTTAATAGGGGTCATCATCTTACATAAAAAGTTAATTCCATCCTTACTCGGGACCATTTATGTAAAGTTCTTGTATACTTTAAACATTCATTGTAATTTCTCATACTTAAGAACATAAAATGAATTCAAACCTTATAAAAAGGAAATTATTTGTAATTAACTCTTTCGTATAATATTAAGACTTTTATGATTAAAGTATGGATTTTGGAATAATAAATTAATAAGAAAATATGATTTTAAAAGAAAATTTATGTAAAATAAATAAAATCCGGTTTGACCATGTAAGGCCCCGTTCCCGGGACGCTTACAGTTGGATCATCATCGCACATAAAACATATAATTACATTGGTATTTAATAAAGCATTGTAGCGGAAACATTTAAAAATGACATTTCATTTCAATATAGTAGCTTTTGCAAAATAATACATCGTTAATCAGTTACAAAATACAATGCTGCATTACATCACAAAAGCATTATATAAATGGATGCCATCCCAAAAGAGCTGAGTAGCCACCTCATGCCATCCTCAGCAATCATTACTTGCCAACTGGAAACACATCAAAGTCAGCGTTGCTGAGTGAGTTCTAGTTTTATAGGATAGAACATACTTTTCTTTCGTTAAAACCGGTCTTTACTTTCATGCGATCATACATCGTACGTACACATAGAGAATAGTTATTATCTTCTTTGTTCGTTCATTCATCTTTACATCTTTTCTTGCGCATCTGATATCTTCCGTACCAATACCATGTGCTACACCCCAAACTTTATGGCTACTGGGCCGAAGTCTATAAATAGACAACTAAACATGGTGCCGCAGTACCAGGGGTAAGTGGTAGAGGTTCTATACAAATGGTCGATCACAAAGAAAGACCCTTATGTGCATCCTCCCGGGGTAGCGAACCCGCTCATCGTTGGGCTAACACCTTATAATTGGTGTGTCCCGATATCCATTGCTTGCAAGCCTTTCATTACTTTCATCATTCATTAATGCACACATTCATCATGTTCCACTTTTCATTATCTTCCACTTTACGTTACATAATACTTTCACCTCATTCATTAACATGACACGTAAAGCCACAGGAAAGATAAACATACATCATAATAAGGAACATAACATACACAGTCATCACATCATACAGGGCAACAACATACATACATAACATGCATAAACGTGCAACATCATCATCATGCCCAACATGCTCTCTAAGGTCTCAACAGTCATCTTACATGAACTTACGGAAACCTTTACGTCAAAACTTACATCTGCACTTTCCCTTGAAAGTCAGAAGTCAAACTACACTTTCCTTCGGGTGCAACAGCCCTATTCGGGCATATGGACACCCTTCAGTCGTATGGCCTCTATGCAACTGAACCTCATGCGGATTAACACCAATGCGGATGAACACCAAAGCGAATGGAACTAATGCGAATGGACCACATGCGAATGAAACTAATGCGGATGAGCACTTATGCGAATGGACCCTCAGTCGCATGACTCCCCATGCGACTGGCCCCCAGTCGCACGAATGAACCCTCATTCGTGCGAATGAACCCCAATTGTGCGACTGAACTCTCAATCATGCGAATGAACCCCAATCGCACCTCATTCGGCCGTATGTCCTCCATTCGGTCGCCTAGCCCTAGCTGGTGCAAAATGCAATTCATCCCAAACCTAATCTGCCATTTTCGACCTCCAAGCTCATCCAAACCCATTCTAAGCTCAAATCAACCATCCTAAACCTTAGGAATGCATACCACAACACCATTCAAGCACACACAAGCTCACAAGCAAGGCTCAAACAAATCATACACACGCAAACACATACACAAATGGGTCAAACATGCACACATTCAAAAACCTGATTTTCAGATGTGTTCCAGCCCCAAATCATTCAAAAATGTTTAAAGGAGGGGTCCTAGAACTCACACAAATGATCACAACGAGAAGAGCTTTGATTTGACTCACTTCTCAACGATTTTGGCTCACTCGAACCAACCCAAACCAACTTTTCTCCCTTTTCTCTTCTTTCTCTCTTCTCCTCTTTCTTTGGCTGAAAATATGAGTGTGGGGAAAGGATAATAGCTGCCCTCTCCCTTTATATACCCCCACTTACCCAACTTCCTCTCATTGGCGAGTTTGGTCCCTTAACTTTAGACTTTATTTCTTTTCTTCCTTCGTCGACTTCAAAATAAATAAATAACCGGGTGTTACAAGTCCACCCCTTAAATAGGTTCATCCCCGAAACCTGTTATTCCTCGAACAAACATGGATAATCCTGTCTTATTTCTTCCTCAGTCTCCCACGTTGACTCGGATCCCTTCATGTGCTTCCACTGTACACGCACCAGGGGAACCACTTTATTTCTCAGCCTTTTCTCTTTTCGATCGATGATTGCCACTGGTTGCTCCACATAATTGAGCCGTCCATCAACTTCTATGTCTTCCAATGGAACAATCATATCTTCGTCTGCCAAGCACTTCCTTAGATGAGATACGTGGAATGTCGGGTGAATTCCACTTAGCTCATCCGGTAATTCCAGTCTATAGGCCACCTCTCCTACTCGAGAAACGATTCGGAAAGGGCCTATGTACCTTGGGCTCAACTTGCCCCGCTTTCGGAAACGAATAATACCCTTCCAAGGTGAGAGCTTCAACATAACCCGGTCACCCACCTGGAACTTAATTGGTCTGCGTCATTTATCAACATATGACTTCTGTTTATCTTTGGCTGCCTTCATGAAGGCCTTGATCCTTTCAAGGTTTTCAGTCGTAGCCTTGATCACCTTGACGCTCCCTAGTTCATTTTGACCAATATCACCCCAACAGACGGGTGTTCTGAATCTCCTACCATATAGCATCTCATATGGTGGCATACCAATGCTGGAATGATAGCTGTTGTTGTATGAGAATTCAGCTAACGGTAGGTGGTCATCCCAACTTCCCCCAAAATCAATCACACATGCCCGAAGCATGTCTTCCAATGTCTGAATGGTCCTTTCTGATTGACCATCAGTTTGGGGATGATAAGCCGTGCTAATATGTAACCT